>LGSN01000326.1:0-35844 GCA_001314375.1 Phytophthora podocarpi | reverse complement strand
TACCAATGAGATCTCTAAATGTATGCGGACCAGTCGTCCGCCTAAATGTAGCCATTGGTGTGCCTCACACCAAGGAAGGAGGTAACTAACTTCTAACAGAAGCCGCTTCTGTTAGGTTACAAGTGATGTAGCCACTTGTACGTGTAACCCCGTTACAGATTGGATGTTCCTCCTGGACTGGTAATGAATTTTGAAGCTCTCAGTAATTGTTGTAGTTCCATTGTCGTTTTGTCCAGCACAACGCCATCATCATCATCATTACTCGCTTTGTTGTTTTCAATAGTCGCTACAATGTCTTCTTCTGATGGTGTTGAAAGTTCATCGTCTGCACTTGACGCTGTGGATATCACACTAGACGTTGTGGTGAGAACTGCCGAGTCTAGCTGGATGAAGGGTTGAACAAGCTGTCCGGGTTGCAAAGTCGAGCGGCCGCCAGGGCTCGAAATGCGTGTAGCCTTCTTTTGCTGACTACTGAATGGCTGAAAACGCTCATCAGCACGTAAAATAGCAGCTGCGACAACGGATGTATTGCACTCCGATATCGTTTCAAACAGGGATATCTTTATTGCTTCATGGGCTGCGTTCTCCTCTGCGTGGTGTCGGCGCATGATCGATTTTGCCTTTTTCTCTGCACAATCCTTTGCGAACTTTATTTGCGTGATTGTATGCTTCTGAAGATCGCCAAATTGCAGCTCTACCATCTTCATAATTTTCTGTCCTTGTGTTGCGACTGCGAGTCTTATCTCCGCACCGACTTGCTCGATGTGAGCTGTCAGAACCTCGTGCATTCGTTGATCCAGGCTAGCGCGAGGTTTGTCGCAGTTGCGTGAACTCCTCTGCCATCCGGACGTCACTAACTTGAGCTTCTGCCACGGCTCGTGCTTGGCTCTGCACCATATCGTTGACGGCAGATATTGCTGACTACAGCTTTGAATTAACGTGCTGCTCGAGTGCAGCTAGATTGAGCTGCGTTACGCAAATCATCTCTGCCAACGCCTCTGTTCTCGTTTCAGCTTTAGCACGTGCCTGCTGCACACGGGCTTCGGTATAAAGCTGCTGCTGCTGGGCTTGTAGCTGCTGGCTAGCGTGTAGTTGCACTTGACACTCAGTAAGATCAAGCGCCTGGGCCGACACGTGCGCAATCGCCATACCTAGCTTGCGATTAGTGACACTGGCACGAGAATCCTCAGCATACACCACTTGCTCTTTGGAATCCATCTTGGTGCAAGATTGCACGGCTCTTCGAGATCGTTAATTCGTTGTGTGCAGCGGGTTAAAGCATAGGAGGTGTGCGCAGGTATTGGTATAAACGTACTCAGTAGAAAAAAGGATGATAAAGACCAATCCTGAGCTTCGCCAAAGGAGATCGAAAGGATCTCTGTAACGGGGCCAGAGGGACCGTTACGTAAGCTTTCGCTGATGACTGAGGAAGCGCTGTCTCGGGTTTCACAACCGAGACACGTGAGTTTAGAAGCAAAATTAACTCTGTTTGATATTAAGTTCGGTCGCGAAACCGAACTGAGGTCCAGGTTAGCTGTCAGCCACCGGTCTGGGTGCTGCACGCTAACTGGTCAAATACCTAACCTAAATGGACATTCTGTCCAATCATGAAATGACATGTCACATCCCTCTTCAAGGAGATGTGACTCTACCTACTTTTGTAACGGGGAACGCCCCGTTACAATCTCCTTTGACCTCTCGGATCTCTCTCCAAGTAAGTACGTCTCACTCCGCTTAAATACGGGAGACGGGAGATGTAAAACCTCAGGGGACGATCTCTCGAGGTTTTAAATCTCCCTAATTTTTATGGAGATCGGTCTCCGTCTCCTCTCCTTCTATGCTTGGGTTTATGACATCCATATAGGGGTAGGGGTTTATCGAGACGAGTTTACATCTGAAGAGGTTTATTCCTGCTAGTAAGGCGCCAATAGGTCGGCTTAAACTGGCACAAAGGGCCGTTCCTAACCGGGATCGGGATCCTAAACTCGTGATTTGATTGGCTGGTGTTGGCCTTTGGGAAGAGTTATTCTGGTGATTATATTATCCGTGTGATCCCAGTCTCGGATCGCGACCTGGACTATTAATAGATCGCCGAGTCGCACGCGTTTATGTTCAACCTTTCCTCCAAACCGCAATTATGTTCCAATTTTAGGGTATTGTGCATTCCCGAAATTATGGCCAATCTGACCTCAAAAGGTAGGCCCTAACTACGCATGAGGGGGTAGGGTTACCTAGGATTTGCCGATGGGTCAGTCCTACGGAAGAGCTCCGAATTTAGGGATGAGGTCCAATTTGGGGAATAAGGTCCGAATGGCCGTTTTCCGCCGGCCATTTCCTCCTACGTAGGTCTTACGTAGGGGCACTGTGCGCAGCCAAGACTATCTTGAACATGGCTCTCAGCAGTGTGTAAGGATCCGTTTCACTTTTATGCTTGAATGTAGTATAACTGTTCATGTGGCTAAGTTTTAGGAGGTCCTACAAAGGAATTCTGCTCTACGTAAGACCTTAAATTGGAGGGCGTTTTGGCAGAAAGGCACAATACATTTTGTTACCGGAGCGCGATCCCGGCTGGATCGCAACCTCCGGCACTTGTCGTGCCGAACCTAATCTCCTGGGATCGCGATCCCGGTTAGGAACGGCCCAAAGAGCCCCGCTTGCGGGGCTCAGCTCGGCACTAAATTAAAGCCACAATACCCTCCCCAAACAGATGGAGTTCTAATCAACGACTCGTACAGGATTTTATGTGTGGTGCACATCACAAGGAGTTTCGCAGTCATAGCGCAGCATCAGAGCGCCACTCTACCAAGCGACGAGCGACAGATCTGGACAGGAGATCCGGCAGTGGTGCAGTCAGGTGCGTGTGACCTCGACGTCTTCCTCTTGTCTACTTCGTCCAGACTTCAAGCAAGACTAACTCAAGAAATGTAGCCAGTGTACTGACATCCACTCCTTCACCCCCTCTCTCTCACTCCTCCACTACGCAGAACAGTTGGCATCGGACGGCGGAGCTATCTATGGCCAAGGAACGGATCAGCTCGGCGGAGCTGACGCAGCGCAAGGAGGAGTACTACGGTGAGAGAGGATGCAGAGAATCGCGCGCTCTCTCTCTACTGCTAACAGACAGGACTGACGAGCTCCGGCGATTCCGTGTCTACGTGTCTCACTCCTACTGCAGAACTGCTGGCCACTAGCGACAACTCGCTCCGAGATGTGCTGAACCAGAGGGGTGGGCTGGTTCTCGCTCGCGTCGGACGCTACCAGCCCTGGCCGGCGAGGGTACGCGCTTCGTCTCTAGTTCTACGAGCTCCTGGTCAGTGATTGATTAGCGCGTTGTTATTGCTTGGCGGTCTGCAGTTTAGCGAGCCGGGGGAGTTCGCCAAGATGGCGCGGTATCGAGCCAAGAAGGGCCAGGCCTGCGTCTACTTCTTCGGCAGCAGGAACTAGTACGTGTCGGAGAAGTTTGGTGCTCTGCAGGATTAATGGCCGATGGCGCTTCGTGGCCTAACACGGTGGATTTTTTTTATTGTGGTTCCTGCAGCGGGTGGGTCTCCAAGTCGTCAATTCAGCCGTTCCCGGAAGACCTGACGACGCTTACGGCTTCGAACAAGTACAACCAACATCTCATCCAAGAAGCGCTGGACGAAGCAAAGCTCGTTATGGACGTGACCGACGACACAGGCAGACGCTTCTTCGACCGCATGTGAGTTGCCATACTCTTGGATCATCACTAATTGCATTACTATTATATTCGTCGGGTTTCTATTCAAACGTTTTGTTCTTAATGACAGTATGGAACGCAAGAATGAAGTGGTTGATTTGCCGTGCGAACGCTGTAACCGAGTGGATGACCACTACTCGCTTCTGATTTTGTGTGACGGAAAGAATTGCAAACGAGAGTATCACATGAACTGCTTGGTCCCTCCATTAGTGGCGGTTCCGCCCGGAGAATGGTTTTGCCCAGACTGCGAGAAGGAACGTGAAAAGGAGCGCGAGAAGGAGGAACTAAAGCGAGTGAAGGCAGACGCGATGGATAAACAGGACTCTAGCGTTACAGGGATGAATGGAGTTGATGGAACGTTGCCATTACCCAAAACTCCGTCCGCAAAGAAGATGAAAAAGCACAAACACAAATCCAGGGATGGCACAACGAAGCGTCGCCTGGGTTCTACTTCCCCCGATAGACCCAGTGGCTCAGTAAAAAAGCCTCGTGCGCGTCGTTCGTCGTCTACGGAAGTTTCGCCACCGCCGAGAAAGGATTTAACGATGCCGAAAAAGTTGGACGGGAGAAAGAAGAAGCCTTCTCAAATTTCGATTCCTAGCAGCAGAGCTCAACTCTTGTCCGACCCGGACAGTGGCACAGCTGACGAAGAACAGCGATCGGAAGAGAAGTGTATGCTGTGCGGCTTTGGAGGAGAGCTGATTGTGTGCGAGTTTCCTGGATGCACTAAAGTCTACCACCAATTTTGTTTGGGTGCCTATCCGTTCCCGAACGATGAAGACGCGACTTGGTATTGCCCTCGACACAAATGTGCGCTGACAGGAGAGAAGGAAACATGCGACGACGGTGAAAAGTCAACAAGTAAGCTAAAGCATGCATCGCCACGGAAGAGTATCGTCAAAAACTGTCTATGGAAGTGCATCCAGTGCCCTCTTGCGATATCGGACAAAGATCTGCCACAGGTAAATGTCCTAACGTCTACAGGTGGCTGATGGGATAAATACTGACACTAACATTTGGTCCGCGTCATTAGCTCCCACAGGGACAGATATTTTCCAAGAAATCACGGGCATTTATGTGTCCTCACTGCTACCTCAATGCGCCGCCCAAAGTTCAGCTTGCTAAAAGACTGGAAAAGATCTGGTCGACGATGGCCACAAATCGGCAGGGAATGCCGTTCTGTGGCCCGTTGTTATGTGGAGTTGAGCCGGTAGACGGACAATCCGAGGATACTCGGGTGCAGTTGGATTTATTCAAGGTGCTTGCGCGGATTCGTAGGTTGGATTACGAGGAATCAGTGGCATTTTCAAGAGATATCGATGAGGTGGTAGCTAATGCTCTCGATCTTATCGCAAACCGCTCGTACCCGCTGGTGGAGGCAGCAAAAACGCTGAAAATTATTCGCAATGAGCAGTTCGCAATTCACCAGCAGAAGCTTAATTTTCTAGACGGCAAGATCCGCCGTCTGCAGACTCGAGAGAACGGGGACGACGATGAGGAAGACTCGGTGGATGGGGACAATAAAAAATGGCCACTTCGATGGCGTCAGGAATGCGGTCCATTTGAAGACAAGTACTTTGCTCGCTTGGACGCAAAGTCACTTGAAGAGTGGACAGCGCTTGTTTCCGCAGCTCCTTTATATGCAAGCGGGGACGAATTTGATGGCCGAAGTGGTGCCGGAACTTTCATCAGTGACGAGCTGAGCGGAAATGAAGATGCTTCTCAGCGGTACTTGGGGTTGACGCGTAGCAGGAGCCCATCATTAGGCTCTGTGAATGAGTTTTCTGGCCCTCCAGATACAACACGGGCGAAGTCAAGTATTAGCTTGTCAGAGGGAACGGATGTGATGATCGCTCTTGGGGATCTGTCTAAGCCAGGCTCTGGCAGCCAGAAACGAAGGTTTGGTGGTGAGCAAACGAAAGGACTGGACACCATGGATGCTCAAGAGTTTTTTCTTTCTCCGTCAACCAGCGAGATGCAGCACATGTTTGACCAGCAGTCCACTATCCTACGCAGCGCATTAGAGGCGCACTCGACATTGCAGCGATCATGGCTCATTAGCCAGCAAGATATGCTGGGTCTGGGCGGCCGTGGTGGATTCTCTGTGGGTGAAGGTCGCCTTGCCGCGGAATTGCGACTAGCAAACAAGGTACGCAAACCTCATGAGAGTATCACCAGAATTATAAAATAACAGTTGTTTGTGGTGCACAGAATTTGAGACAACGACTACGGAACAAGGACAAACTGGTTGATCAGCTGACATCGGATCACATGACACTACGGGCGGAGGTGATCAACCTACAGAGAGAACTCTCACAAAGCAAGGTGAGGCAGCAATAACTCGGTGCTCGCATCAAAAGGATGTTTGATTAACGTTTACGTTTTATGCCGTGTAGATTCATGCCCGAGAGCTGGAGGATCGTATTGCTACGGTTCAAGGTGCCTTTGAAGGCTGGACCGAAGCTTGTTCCGATAACCGGGACACTGTCTCCAATGGAGTTGCTGCCGCCACGCCTGGTCGTAGTACTGACGAGGAGCACACGTTCTAGTAACCCAGATGACGATATAATTCTGCAGGAGCAGGCTCTTCGAGTGTCTGAGAACCCCCGCATCGATGAGGGACGCAGCCAGCGCGAAGAGCCGCAGGATGGACCCAACCAAGTAAATGGCGTGCAATATCATGTGAACAGCAAAACGCACGACATTGTCGTAGGTAGCGCGGTGGTCTTTTGCTTTCGTTAATGAAATGCTCTATAGTGTGCTGCCCACTGGAGGGAAAAAACAAATATCTCGGTAGATTTTTGCAGCAGCCGGATCTCACAGAGTTCCAGAGTACCCGAACACAAGCTCGTGCTCTGTTGCAGACACCGTCACGTTCCACATTTCCGACGAATAGATTGCTGGCTCTGTCATAGGCATCAGGAGGAGAGAGAAGCCGTAGATACCGAAGAAATAAGCTCCGAGGAGCACTGTCCACATAAACAAATGAGAACACAAGTATATATATGTCAGCGATCATTAGTTGTCTTGGCCACCACAAACAAATCGACGTAACGTACCTAATCGATAAGGGTGCAATGAGCTTTCCGGGTTGAAGAAGGAAAGATCTGGAAACCCCATGACGTTGCAAAACACGTGCACAATGAAAATTGACGCGAAGTGTCCTGCAGGAAATGAAAAGAAGACGAGGTGTGGTGAGAGGGCGGATATAAGCAACACTACAGCAGCTATCAGCTAGGGGTAGCAAATAGGCAAGAGAAATTAAAGAAAACTTAGACCAACCTGTTCTCAAGAAAATGAAAGTAGCGTAGGCTCCAAACAGAGAGGTGTACATGAGCTGGAAGCCTGCACAAAATGCCATTGCTGTGTCAGACCCCAACGACACAATTGAGCACAGTCTAGGGTGGCACATACCAACAGTCAACGCAGCATCCTTCGGAGACCGACCGTGTCGCACATACTCCATGAAGTGGTGCAAGTGAGCTACACGCGCAAGCAAAGCACATAACCAAAGGGTAAGACCCTCATTCCGTACACACCAATCGCTCAAATCGAGCGACACGCGTCGTACCCGCTCCAAACATCAGCGGACTGCCCAAAACGATCTGCTTGACGGTGAATTCCGCGCACACAAGGAGCGGGACCATGCAACTCCGGAACACGAATTCTTCAGTCAACGGACCCTACAGCCAGCCAAAGTATCAGTATCTCCTCGTCCCAGTTTCTCCTTCCTCATCACATCGACACCTACCAGCACATAAGTTCGCAGAGACGGCAGCCGGTCGCGCGTGATGGAGTAGTACAGCGCCGAATTCTTGACGGCGAACCACAGGCCGTTGGAGTGGAACTGCTTCGACACGTTCAGCAGACGGAGTGCATTGGCCAGCAGCGAGCCTGTGAACAGTACCGCCGTCGCGAGCAGCGGGATGACGATTGCCTGTACCAAACCTTCCCAGCGGATGCCGAGCCACTGTGCGAACGACATGCTGGCATCATCCTGCAAGCAACCACCAGTCCGTCAGTCCGTCAGTCCGTCAGTCCGTCAGTCAGTCAGTCTGCTGCAGCTCTCGCTCTCTCGCCACTAAAGGAGGCACGCACGTGGTCGTAGAAGACAGCCAAAACGAATGGGCAGATGGCGCAGAAGATGCAGATGAGCAGGAAGCGCGCCAGAATCTGCAGCAGCAACAACAGGAAATGAGAGTCAAGAATCCAAGGCTGTTAGGAGCTCTCTTGGCTGGCAGACGGTGACGTACATGCGTGGGGTGATCACGCGGGAGTCGCCGGATTGCGTGGGGCAGCGTGTATAGCACGCCGACGTACGCTGCCGCCATGCAGGAGCAGGCGATGACGGCCGTCGTGGCAGTCACGCTGAATCGCATCTTTCGCCTTATTTACTTGGTACCAATTGGAAGACCTTAGTGTCAGAACGTGATTGGCTCGTTGTCCCATTGTATTTTGACGAATGAAAGAAAGTTAGTGTAAACATGGTGTGGTGCCAGCAAAAAGAAGCCAAACCCAACCAATTTGACAAGCTACAGACGACGAGCATGGCGGACACCAATATGACGGACGTGGACGTCGTCGAGGAGACACAGATCGAGGTCATTACGGCCGACGAGACCACGCAGGAGTTTGACATTGGTGTGGCGCCGCAAGGTGCGCGGTATTAACATAATTGCAGCGCTGCGGAAGCTCAGAATGTAATGGAGACTGGGTTATGACTATTGCGCAGATGACGACGAGGACGCCATGGAGGACGTGGACGACGATGGGAAGATCTCCGCTGAAGACGCTGATGTGCGCGACGATGCCGATATGGTAGGACTATTAGCTATAAAGAACGGAGTCTTGGAGAGCAAAAAAAACTGACTTCGGTGGAATGATGACACAGGTCTTCAACAAACACTCGGGCCCGGTCTACTCGATCAAGGTGAACCCGGTGGACCCACGGATCATCATCACAGGCGGAGGTGACGACGTGGGTGTCATCTGGAACCGCGAGGACGGCAACGTGCTGTACACGCTTTCGGGCCACCAGGACTCCGTGGTGAGCGTGGACTTCAGCTTCGACGGCAAGTACGCGGCCACTGGCGGATACGATGGCGTTGTTAAGATCTGGGAAATCGCTACGGGCAATTTGGTGCAGAACCTGGAGGGCCCGTCGCAAGAAGTTGAGTGGGTATGCTGGCACAAGAAGGGAAACGTCGTGCTGGCAGGATCTAGCGACGGCACGGTGTGGATGTGGCTGGCGACGACCGGAGAGTGCATGCACGTGTTTGCTGGTCATGAGGACGGCGTAACCTGCGGTTCGTTTACGGGGTCCGGAAAGGTGCGCAATATGTCGGTATGATGCTGTGTTAGCCTGGTATCGTTGTCTCACTTTCAGATGTTGTTTTGCTGTGGTGCAGATGATTGTGACTGGCAGCTCGGATACAACTGTGCGTGTGTGGAACCCGAAGACTGGCGAATGCAACCACGTTTTCCGAGGGTACGGTAACTCCTTCTGTGTAATACTGAAATTTGAACGAATTACTAACAGTCGTTGTGAATTAACAGCCATGACTCCCACGAAGGTCCAGTGACGTTCATCGTCTGTCACCCAACCGTACGTTGGGAATAGGTTGCTTGTGAGTCAAGGACGGATTATTGACTGTCGGAGTGTGGTGTGTATTTTAGCAACCGCTGGCGATATCTGGTTCGCAAGACAGCACTGCTCGCCTTATCCAAGTGCAAACGAAGCGTGTGCTCGCAACACTCTCGCACGATGGTGTTGATCCGAGCGTCGCTGGCACTGTCAACGATACTACAAGTGCGACGGAAAACTCGGTGGAATGGTGCGTACAACTTTTTTCATGATGAATTAGTGGTATGTGCTTTGTAGTTGACATCACCATGTTTGGCTTATAGCGGCGGATTTTGCAACACGATGAACTGGGCCGCTACAGGCTGCCTCGGTGGATACCTGCGCATCTGGGACTTGGCGACTTACCAGGTAAACGGAGCGCTGGCGTCTGCTCACTATTTTTGCAAATTCAATTTGCTAACCAATTGTCTTTGATCCGATCCAGTGCCGCCATGTTTGCCGTCACCCTGGTGGCGTGATCAAGCTCCTGTGGCATCCCTCGCAACCGATTGTGTACTCGTGCACGGTGGAAGGCCTGGTCTACGTCTGGGATGCTCGAACAGGACAGCTTTTGAAGACGCTGGCTGGCCACACGGATATGGTGCTCGACATGACTTTTATCCCTGCCTTCGAAGGCAACCCTGTGGCTGGGCTTCTTACGGCCAGCGACGACGAGTCTGTGCGACTCTTTCATGTGGACAATTAGGTAAAGTGTGAAGCAGGGTTCAAACACGACCGGCCATTTGGCTTTTACACAATCTCATGCTGTTTCCCAATGACAAGCTTCAACATTGACGCGTAAATACAGTACCAGCAACACGAGGTATGGTCAAAATGCTGTGTATGAATTGCATATACTGCAGATCTCTACTACGCGAATGTGAAACTAACCGTGCGCTCGATTACATCGGCGTAGAGTTATGCCTCATACAATCTACAATAGCATCACACAAAAAAACTTTAGTGCCACGAAAACAAACCAAGCACGCGACTGAGAAACGATAAACGTACACTTCGTTTTGGAAACTGGATCCGCTTGCCGCAGCATCAGCGTGCGACTGATACTTGAGCACCTCGTTCTTGCCAAGGTCGACGAGCGCCTGACGGAAGCCTCGTCCAATGGCTTTCTGCCGGTCCTCAGCGTTAGCTGTTGCGCTCCAGATGGCAATGCGGTCCTGCGCCTTGCGCACACTAACTACAGCGCCACAGACGTCATCTTCGTCCTGCAGCGTCTCGCCAATCAGCGAAAGCATCTAAAAAGTCCACAAACATAGCGCCACGTAAGTACTAACCCAGGATTCTCAAAATACTATTGCCATCAACATGCAACATACCACGTAGAGCCAGCACTCATCTAGTCGCGCTTTCCGAGAGCGAGGGTTGGTGAAAATCCACTTGCCGCCCTTGGCATTGATCGGGTCCTCCCACATCGGCCGGACTCCCTCCTTGAACAAGTGGTAGTTGCTGCCGATCGAGAGCTTCGTGGGCGCCAGAATGTTGTTGTACAGGCTGATAACCAATTCACACACACCACGCAGCATCCAGTCAACACGTCTGCAGCCACCACATCACAACTCTGTCTGTCTCTCTCTCTCAGTTGCCCACGTACCACCAAAAGTCCTCCACCGTGTTGAACGTGTAGACGTTCTTGAGGTTTTCCTCCCAGGACTCGGTCGAGTGGCGCTTCTTCGGGTTATCATACCACAGCACCCATCGGTTCTGCAGCGGGTGCTGTTCACACACAAAATACACAAGATATACGCAAAATATGCGTCAGCAACCTGCTCCTTGTCTGCATTCTCTCGCCTTCCTGTACTGTATGTCTGTATCTGTAGTCACCTTGGTGGCCATGTCGCCCACAGTGGCGGGGACAGCGACCGTCGTGTCCTCAAGCGCTTTCTTCTGCTCCTCCACTGGCTGCTGGGGCTCCTTCACGTTCTTCTGCTCGCTCATACTGCAGCTGAAGTTGTATGTAGACTGGTACGTAATTGGTGGGAGTTGGGGCTGGTGCTTTCAGCTGCTGATGCGTGCTGCTGGTGTCGAGAGCTTTCTGGCGATTGTTGCGCTCTCCCTCGCCTCGACTTGGTTGGCTCAAAAAGAAATGGCACTAAAGTGAACAGTGACATTAACTCGGAAGTTTCGGCTTCAACCACCGACCTGCATTCCGCACTCGACGCTTGACGCCATGCCGAGCGAGTATGAGGACAAGTATCTGCTGCTGCGGGACGAGAACACGGTGCTCAAGAGGAAGAAGAATGAGCAGGAGGCCACCATCAAGCGGTAGCGTCGTCGAAACCCTTCCGTTCTTCCTCCATACTCAGATCCTCATCTTCTCTCGCTATTTTATTTATTTATGTTAAGGATGTACACAAAGCTGGCGATGATCGAAGAAAAACTCAACAAGAAGAGACAAAACCAAGGGAAGAACAACCAGGACGACCCAGGTAACGACAACGAGAGAAGAGATCCACCCGAGTGTTTTACTAATTGTATTTGTGCTGCAGAGACTGGGGGCAACAAAGCGGCAGTTGTCCCTGTGAGACGAGACCTGGACACGGAAAAATTCGTCGCCGCCTTGAAGAGTGAGAACGCCGCGTTGAGGAAGAAGAACCAGGCGCTGATGGAGAAGAACCGATGGCTGGAGGAGCAGTGTCGACAATCGAGCGCCGTGAAAAGACTTGGCGGTGGTGCTGCATCGACGGCGCGACTGGCAATGCAAAAGAGACCTGCTGTACGGAATGCAGCTGCTAGTAGTGGAGGTTTCGCCGGAAATACAGTGGAAAAGCAGGCTGAGAGTGCACGGAAGCTACACCGAGACACTTTTTCGGGGGATCTAGAGGTGGCGCTGAAGAAGCGTTTGGTTGTTGCGGAGAAGCAGCTTTCGAAGTTGCAGAAGGAAAACGAGCAACTGCGGGCGAATAGTAGTCGACTTCATCTGAAGCCAAGACGAGATAACAACGAGGAACCCGGGCTCAGTGATGAAGATAACGAAGAAGATAAGAGTGCTATCAACAAAGAACACGCCAACTTGGAGCTAGATCAGATGAAAAGAGAGCTACGTGATCGTCAAGCGCAACTTGCAATTCTTAACGCTAGATACGAAAACTTGGAGTCGAATGCTTTAGCTGAGCGTGAGATCCAGGAGAAAACGCTGGGACAAATGGAGCAAATGAATCGTCAAGTACACAAGCTTCGAACCCAGTTACAGGATGCGATCATGGAAAAGGAAGAGCTGGAGATCCGAATTATGAAGAATGGTGATCAGGAAAAGGATATCGCTCTTCTACGAGAACAAAATCGCCGCTTGGAAGAACGCATGACTTCACTGTGCGAGAGTCCGTTTATCAACGATGCTTTCCAGCGGAAGGAACGTATTGATAAGCTCTTTAGCTTAGAGAAACTAACTCAAGAACAGAAAGCAACTATAGCTCACATGGCTGAGGAGAATCAGAAACTACAAGACGTCATTCGGGAGTTGCAAAGCAGCATCAAACAGCTAAAACACGCGAAAGACAGAGTTGAGCAGGATCTGAAGCAAATGGCGCATCACTTAATGGAGGAGAGAAACGCTAGAAGCATGGAAGTCATAAAATCGTCAGTGAGCAGCGTGCCAGCACCGCGGCCGGAGCCTCTAGTCATAGTTCGCCCGTGTACACCTCAGCCACAGTACCAACCTCCCGAAAAAAGAGATGCTTGCTCTTCTCCGGTGAACAACAATGCATCTCCTCGCAAAGGCTCTGTCCCGTCACTGACAGTGTATGGCTCCTCTCTTTATTGTCGCTGCCATCTATGGGTTAGTTAGCACTGACATTGTGTGTGGTATCTGCTTACTGTAGGGGCGGTGGTGTGGTAAGTCGAAAATACGGAAATCTTCCCTCAGCCTCTAGCTTTCTCGATGCAACAGGAGAGGAGGACAACAGTGTAAAACACTTGCGAAATCGTGTGCATGTTCTTCAGATCGCTCACTTGAAGTCAATGCAGGAGCTAGAGCGCTGTGAAAAAATGCTACAGGCTCAAACGAACATTAATCGAGAGCTTGCTTTGGAGATTGAAGAGCTCACCACTGCAAAAATTTCAAGCTCAAATCAACTCCAGCGCCGAATGAAAGAGCTAGAGCTACTTTGCGAAGAGCGTCAACAAAGAATTCACACTCTCCAAGCCGAAATTAGGCAGCTGAAATACGCTCGAGAAAAAATGCTTCTTAAAGCCCGAGAGGATGACGACGCATGCTCTGACGATTCTATAAGTGATGATGATGACAGCGAGGTAGCATCTTTATCCGAGTCATTGATTTTAGCCGCGAGGGACCTGGCACCCGGTGATCAACTTCTCGAATTGGGAATTATGAGTGGAAACTTCGATAGCAGTGTGGTTGGGATTAACTCTTCGACGTTTGTACTGTGCGACTTCTACGATTTTGAGTCACAATCAACACCCCTTTTTATGGGATGCCGCCCAGAGTATAACCTGTCAGCTACGTTTAAAGTGACGGTGGATGGCTTCTTCTTACGTTATTTGGCCTCGGAGTATATTGTGTTGGAAGTGCATCAAGCCATTCGAGGAGACTTTAAATTAATTGGCAAAGCCACAGTTCGTCTCTCCAAGTTGCTGCAGTCTAAGGGTGTCATGAAAGAATCTGTGCTTGCGGTTAAAGCTATTAGCTGCAACAACGATAGCAGAGCGACCGTGTTGGGAACATTAAATGTTGTACTGAGACTTTCAACCCCAATTTCAGAGATTTGGCAAGTGCACCTCCGCTCCTACCCACAGGATCTCCAGCTACTCTCGTCGACAGTAAAGCGAAGCAATCCAGAGGTTCCAACAGATGTACTTTGTGGTGAGGACTTCAGTGATGATGCAAATCAATTCACCAATGAGTTGCAAATCACAATCTTTGCTTGCAGAAACTTGCGGTCCTACGGAAAGCGATCCGATATCTCGATACCTCGGGTCCCGTCACCGTACGCGCACTATCAATTGCTTGGTTTCCCAGACGTTTTCACGAACATCGTACCGGAATCATCGAGCCCAGAATATGATCTGAGCTGTAGTCGACAAGCCTTCACGTTAGAAGTAGATGCGTGCTTGCTTCGATTCCTTTCCAAATGCCGCTTTTGGATTACTGTATTTGACGACCAAGTTGAGCTGGATGAGAGTGCACAAGAAGATGGAATGGTTGGGAGATGTGGACTTATGCTATCGGATCTTATTAATGGCGAAAATATCCGAGGATGGTTTCCGTTAAAAGATCCAAGCGAGCAGCATGCTGGAGACATATCTGTTTTGATACAGTGGAAAGACCCCTTCCAAGTACTCCAGCTGACTTCTTCTCAACGTGCAAGAGGAATAAATGGACGCCCAATTGACATGCATTCACTTGATTTCGACCAGCAGCACGCATTGCTGGCAATGTTTTCCTCTGGTATGGATGGCCATGTTAACTACCGACAATTTTTACATTACGCAGACCCTTCTGAAGAACTGGAGTTGCTTGTTTCAAAGCTTAAAGAGCGCTTCGAGTATGCCATCGACTCCAATTTGGTGACTTCTGTTCAAGATGCTCTTACTTCGACGGTCGATATGAAACAGCGAAAACGTATGCTGATTTCGGTGGATGCCATTACGGAAGCAGGAGAAAAGCATGGGATTTTTCTCTCAGACGCAGAACGGGAACTCATGTTGGCATCGTTCGGCATTGTTGATATTGCTGCAGACCGCAATTCATCGCTGGGAGAAATTGCAGGGTGCCCCGAAAGATGTATAGCGTTGAATTACTTACTGTTACATATCAACCCTCGCCTCAGTTGTGTCGAGCGGTTGCTGTGTCATAAAATCCGCCAAACAATGCGGGGATACGTACGAGAACAAAGGAAGCGCAAGGCTGCGAAAGCTATGCCTGCTCCCAAGCTTTTTGAAAAGTTTGACGAAACCAAATGTGGTAGAATTACCCGATTCGCGTTCAGAAAATGTTTGTCTGCGCTGGGATTTGACTTGATGAGTGTGGAATCAGAGTACCGTGAGCTAGTTCGAAATCACACAAAACAACCCAGTTCAGACGACACCCCAAGTGATCCGATTGAAAATAATGCAATACCTCCACCTCAGGGAGGGATCGATCTCGACGAGGATATACTAGACGATATCACCACTAAACCTAGCCAACAAGCAAACAACCTTGTGCGGCTTAGCTGCGACACAGGAAAGAAAACGAAAAGGCCAGTAAACCGGGCTAAAGCATCAACACAGAGCATTCCAGAGCTAAATGCAAGCTCTGTACCAGCAGCGACGGAATTTCAGCGACGGAAACAAGCTTTTATGGACCGTATGAAGGCGATTGCTTCTGCCAGCAGTAAGAATCTGGTATACGAGCAAGTGGAGAAGAAGTTACAGGATCAGCGAGTGCAGACACCCGAGCAAGGAACAAAAGTATTTTCCCGACAGGAGATTCTTCAGCAGCAAGTGCGACAGCTTCACGTTCCTAAAAATATTCACCATGACGCTGCAAGAACTCTTCAAAGACAATATCGTCAGTACAAAGAGCAACAGCAAGAACAACTTCACCATAAAGCGACTTCTACCAACACAACTATTATCGAAGCAGACCTGAAGCTACAAAGTATTATGAGGAAACGGAATTTTTCTGATCTGAATGACCTCGAAGATGCCATACTTCGTGAAATTGAACGTGATGCCCCAGAGGCAAAACGCACAAAGCTTCTTTCGAAGAAGCAGCTCAGTTACTTCCTCTCTAAGGCCATCCACATTGCCCTACCTCCCGCACTACTGTGGCAACTTATGGACTACTTCTCAGTGAAAAAAAGCGGGATGGTTGCGTATCGGTCTCTCCTTAACTTCATTTTTTCTACCTCTACTGACGAAATAGAGCGAGAGAAGAAGCAACGTCAATCGGTGTTGAGTCGCTTCATCTTCGCTATTGGGCATGCGTACCACACGTTTGTTTCGGCCGGAGATATGAAGGAAACGGGTATCATTTCCTTGAGAAAGTTTCGCGAGTGTTTGGCACGGCTTGGTGTCCAGCTTTCTGCTAAGGATCTGCACCTCGTTACTATCTTGTTTGACGCCAATGGCTTTGAAATTCTCTACCACGCACTTCTTCACAGCTTGATCCAGTTACCGCATTGTCAACAGTTGGCTAAGGCTCTCGATCGATGTCATCGTTTCGGTATCTCTTCTCTACGAGAGAAACTTCTCGCGTTTGTGAATTCCGACGATGGTCAATTGGCGAAGGAAGAACTCCTTCGAGTTTTAATGCAGCTGAACATAGATGACGAACGGTTTAAGCCTGAGGACGTCGGTTTGCTTTTCCAAATGATTGCAGGGACTGACGATTCTACCAAGCGGATCTCAATTCAGGACCTTTGCCTCCGGCTAGAAGCAGCGGCAAAATACCACCGGAAATCGCTGTCCGATGAATGGAACAAGTATGATATGCATCACCTTCAGCGATTAGCCTGGAATTGCCGAAAGCTTATTTGTGGGAGCTATTCAGACTTGACAAGTGAATTTGAGAGGTATGACTGGCGGGAGAAAGGAATTGTTTCTTTAATGGAGTTTGTCTCGATTGCACGTCGGAGTGGCTTCTTACTGTTCACTGAAAGTCAGCTTAAAGGTATGGCTAAGAACTTCAGTGTTAAGACAGATGGGTCGTTTGGAATCAACTATCGACAGTTTTTGGATTGGACTACGCCGCCTCCACCAGTCGATATGGACGCGGTAGAGGAAAAGCTTCGCAACTATGCACAGACCCAGGCAGACAAGCTACCAAGCAGGCAGCTATCAGAGATTCTTGCGAGTTGGAACCAGATTTTTTCGACTGAAGCTGAGTCGGTATCGGGGGGAGTTATTAATCGATCACAGCTCGTGATGATCTGCAGTACCCGGTTGGGGTTGCCGCTTGACGAAAACGAGATGCGAGCGCTACTTTACACTTACGACCCGCAGCTCAAGGATCAAATCGACTGCGCTGTGTTCCTCCGGATGAACTGGCGAGAGGAAACTATCGCAAATAAACAACGAATGAAAGTGGCTAGTGACGTAGCTAAAGCGAAAGGAGTAGTTGAGAAAATTAGTGGGAGCCTGCACGAGCGGAAAGGTGCCGCAAAAGAGATTGAGGAGGCCTTTTCACATTTCGACGACACAGACGACCAACTTGTAGAGTGTGAACCATTCCGTTTAGCAATGAGAAATCTCGGGATCTTGCTGTCAACTGACGACGTGCAAGCTCTTTTCTTCACATTTGGTCAGCAACCTGAGAAAAGAAAACTGAATTTCGTGCAGTTCTTCAGGGAATCGTTCAAATTGTCGCTGCCTGTGCTTTCACATTCTTTGGAAGAAAACCCCGGCTACAGGCTATCTCCTAAAGACGAAAAGAGACTAAGGTGTGCACTAGATGCAGCTGTAAAGTACTCTCTGCCAAAGTTTCAGCAGTGTTTCGTGCAGTTCCAAGAGTTTTGTGTGCTTCACCACTTTGCTGAAATTGCCCCATCAATGCTGTGGCATCAGATGGAAGTAAACGGTTTGGTAGAATTGCTCTCCAAGCGCTGCGTAGGCTTGTTATCGCAGAAATTTTCGACTACATTCTACGATGAGGATGCTGCTTCAATCTCGAGGGTATCCCTAAAAGCTGTCCACACGTACCTTAAAGACTTCTTGAAAGACATACCGGTCAAAGCGTCCCCAAAGCACGGAACTTCTACTGAAGTGATCGAGTCGGCAGCACACATTGCACAATTAAAGCCATTAAGAACTCCAATCGCGGTCCTTTCCGATTTCCTGGACTGGTGTGACGAAAGCGGAGTAGATCTCCGGGGAGAGCTAGAAGCTCGTGATAGTACGTACACGGGGTTTGTGACAGCGATGGAACTGAAAGAAACTCTACTTCGCCTGGGTATTGCGACGATTGCTTCTCCTTCATCCGCAGAGGCGGTGATAGGACAACTTGTACGTCAATTCCGAAGCACAGAACGGACCGATGCGGTGCAGTATACGGTGATGCTGTTCGAGGCTACTAAACCAGTGTGGGCTGACTCTGATTCACGATGGTATGATCAGATAACCGAGCACTTGCGGTCTCGCATTCGATCAAAAGCCAACCTTGCAGGTCAAATCGACCATTCAGATAAAACCAACTATGCCAGATTGGATGCTGCGTTTAGCCATTTCGACCGAGAGAAGAGTGGGTTTTTGACAGCGGAAAGATTGTGCAGTGGCTTGCAAGCTCTAAACTACAAACTAGCACCAGATCAGCTCGGCATCTTAATGCTGCAGATGTGTATCTTCCGTCACGGTGGAGGTGGGCTTTCACGAACTGAATTTGACTCCTTCGTGCTGGACCCTTACGGATTTCGTCTGCTGAAGAAACTATCCGATCAACTTTACTCGGAAGTGGAGCCTCATAGACAAGACACGATGCCTCGGGCTGCATATTTGAGTCGGTTGCTGATGGAGTGTGGTGGGGCCAGTAACCAAAGCAGTCTTCCAAAGGAGACATTTTGGGCGCAACTGGAGCGTGCGTTGGAACGACAAGTGACCACATGGGAGAGGCTACGTCTACAGCATCTCTTTGATATGGGTCGGGACGGACATATTGCCTTCAAGCTCTTCCTTAAGGTCATGTCTCAATGGCGAACACCAGTCAACGTGGCTGATTTGATACTCCCACGGGATGTCAGGGTGGAGGAACAACGACAAGCAACCATCCCAGAGCAACGAACTGGAGCCAAGCTGGGAAAGCAGCCTCGTACCCAAGAAAATACCGCCAGCAACGAGAAACCTGCTTGCTCTTGCGACGCAATCCTTCGCTCGCTGTACAACCAGATGTCCTCCATCGATTTTGACTCACAAGTTGATATTGTGGAGGAGTATCTGAGATTGAAGGATCGCAAGCACACTGGCAGCATCAAGATGAAGCAGTTGAAGAGAGTGTTTGACCAAATCGGGTTGTCGCTATCTGCAGACGCCTTCACAAGTCTGCAAATGTACTTTCCGGGCGTTGCCTCGTCAAGCACAGAAGAAGAACAAGGTGAGCTCGTAGCTTACGAAAAGCTCTTACTAGCATTGACAATCCTTCATGAGCAGAGCAGTGACAACGAGTAAGAACATGCATGCATCCAAACAACATTACTAGAACATAGCATTTGTTCCCCTACGAATCTTTAAAACCTCCTTCAGCACCTTCCAGCTCCTTTTCCATGACTTTAATGCGATGGAGAACACGTGCGGCATCCAACCGTCGATTTGACGCTAGAAGTTGTGAAATCAACACGCGATCAGCAGATATGCGGTTATGTAGACGCTCGACGTACATATCCAGCGTCAGTTTGCCTATCTGCATCTCAATCTCAAGCAGTTGCTTTTTCAGCGATAGAGAATCATATCGATCGCCCCACTCTACCGCAGTGGGTCCCGATAATGAAGGCAATTTTGCCCCCACCTTCTCAAGCTAGAACAATAAAACACAAGAGATGTCAGTGTTGAGGTACAAAGTAAATCCCTGTGTAACACTCACTTCTTCGTTGATAATATCGTAGCTGACAATCAGATCGAGATGATGTGGGTCGTCCAACGACGCGGAGGCAGGACCTGGCTGGCCCTCCTTTAGCACTGCACTGTTGTTCGTTGCTGTCATCTCTTTCGTGGCTGGACTGCGGGTGCTGGCTGGGGATTGCTCCAATACCACACTTGGCATGGGCAGATGGTCTGGAGAGGACACCATCGGCTCGGGGTAGTCACCGATGACCAGGTCCTCCACAGTCTCCAAACGAATTTCCTTTCCTTTTAATGGGCGCCGCAGTTGGAGTGCAATCTGTCAACCACGCACATATCCAGCAAATACGTTAGTGTACTCCAAAACTTCGAAGTACCTTTTTTGGGGAGATACGTAAATTCATCACCTCGATATCTCCCCCACACGGCTTCCTATTTGAACCGACGAAAGGAATATGAGTGTTAATTTCACAGCACGTCAGCAGAGGTGTCTAAGACGCGAGTAAATCACACACAGCACATATTAACGTTAGAAAATCATTACCTTCAGAAGTGTATCGCATATCAAAACGTACCAAGTCGTGATAAGCTCGAGCGACAAGTTCAGGGTTGCGGAACAGTGTTGCCGGCTTCCAAACTTCGAAAACCGCCTTCTTTATCTCAAAAAGGCGCATGGTGCCTCGTGATCGCGCTAACTTGAAGTCGAAGCTTGTGTGACTTGATGGGATCTCCGTAGAAAACGAGGCATTGGAGCTGATCTGGAATTCAGCAGTCTGCCCCTCATGCGACGCCGCGGATGGGAAATTGAGGCAGAACTTGACAAAAGCGGATTTACCCGCCACCTGCGAAAGCCCGTTCACACTCTTCACAGAGACCTTGATCTGGTCGTCTGGAACGAACGGCAGTTCAAATTCTACTTGATGGGAGTTTCTGATGATTTCGTAGTGTGGAGGTGGCTGAAGCGGATTCTGCCGTTTTTGTCGGAGCTGCTCTAGCTCGGCTCCATAATGCTTCCTCTGTTCGTAACATGTAACAATATAACTTTAGACCCATTTCAACCAGATGAGACGAAAAGGAGTCGATAGAGCGACGCCACTCTGTGCTTACCTTGCTCAGCCATTCCGATGCTCTTTCGCGATTGACCGGCAAATTTTCTTTTGCCAACATCATCGTACGGTTACCAAACTCTACCAGTAGTTGCTCAATCTCCTGGAATTTGGCAGCGCTGGAGGTATTCTGTAATGAACCCATGGTGGACGCAGGAATTTCAGAGGCTTGCTGCTTGCGATCAATAAGATTTTGAATCTGTTTTGCTCGTCTCATAGCTTCAAGAGCGCCTTGGATGTCCCCCTTCCGCTTCAGATACAACGCCGAATGCCTAGCCTTTTGCAGTTGTGCGGTAAGGTCAGCAACATGAGAATTCTCTGTCTTTGTATCCACATCTTCAATTGACAATGTGGTAGTTTCTGCTTCTGGTATGGAGGGAACTGAGCGCAATGATCCACTCGACATCACCGACGTAAGATGATCTGTTTCTTCGTCGGAATCATCAAACGCATCGATCAGGTCGCCTTCATCAATCGATGGAGCATTTCTTAAGGATCGTGCGTTAGACAGCGTTGGTGGAGTAGCCGTTCGTTCAGGTGTAGGTAATTCTGTCTGTGCAGGATCAGCCGATGCCGTATCCTCACCGCCAAACTTTAGCAGTTCCGCTGCAAAGGCAGGATCGCTCATGTCTTCGGGTGTGACTTCAACGTCGGACATGCTATCGTTGTCGCTGTCAGGATGATTTTCGTCAAGAGGCACGGCACCCAAATTCGAGCGTACCAAAGTAAAACTGTTGACTGGAGCAGGACGGTTTACAGATTCCGAGACTTCTGGCGTTGTTCGTTTCTGGGCAGCTTGGGTAGATGTCATCGAAGAGGATTGCAGCTCGTCTCGCTTTGCCTCCAGTTCTTTGATTTTCCGCATGCAGGTCAGCGCATCTGCAATCTGATTCTGACGCTTCAATTGCACGGCTTGAACTTTGCACTCGTGAATCTGCGTCTTCAAGGCAGATAACTGCTGCATTACTTGATGATTCCGCCCATCTCTCGCATCATTAGAATCTTCATCGTCATCTGTAAGACCCATGTCCGCCAATTGAGCAAGAAACTCCGGATCCTGCATGTCCTCGTCCGTAACTTCAACATCTCTGTCTTCATCATCCAGCATACCGGTACTCTCCACCGGTGGCCGCCCATTCTGTCGCGTCTTCCCTTGTTGCATTATCGATGCCAGACCAGTCGACGACTTAGTCTCTTTCTCCTGTGCAGAATGCTTCTCCTGGAGCTGTTTGGCCTCGCGAAATTTGGCCAGTGCCTCCGGGATCTTCCCTTCTTTCTTGAGCGCCAGTGCTTCCATCTTCAAGACCTGCACCTGTGTAGCTTTCTCCTTAGTTACCGCAGCTGCCCCCCCACCTCCTCTAGACTCCTGTCCTCTCATCTCTGCAGCCTCTCGCCTGTGACTCTCCCTTGCGGTCCTATGAACCTCCTCCAGCACTCCACGCAGCTCGATCTTCGCCTCTCGATGACCATCACTCTCCTCCTCATCCACCGTCACTCCGTCCAGCCGCAGGTCTCTCAGGATCTTGGCCTCTTCGTCTTCTTCGTCTTCTTCGTCGTCCTCTCCAGCCCCAAACAGAAGTTTCTCCTCCTCCGTGGGACTCGATCTGCCTGCAGCGCCGAATAGAGCCTGGAATTCCGCCTGCACATCCGCGTCATTCACTGGAGTGATACCGAACTGCTTCTGCAGCTTCGCCAGGTCGTCCGTCTCCTCCACCACCTCCTGCTTCGCACGACTGCGCCGCCAGAACATTTAGCAGCGGTAAAAGCGAAAATGACAATAAATGTAGGAAGTTGATATGCAAAACTCGTTTGAGTGACATGGATACTACTTCAACATGAAACTTGTCAAACAAAAAGACTTGCAGCTTCGTTAACATTAAATTGGTCTTGCGACTTCCCCGCACAACTATTCCCATGCATGTGAAGCTTTTCGTCGCTTCCAGTCCCCACCATCAATAGATGAAGCACGTTCAGCTCGCTCCAATGCGACCAAGGTGTCGTCTAGACTCTGATTCCTCTGATTCAACTGCAGTGCCTGAACGACTGCTGACGCTTCATCGTCGTCGGCGAATTCTTCCTCGCCAGAACTCCCGTCTCCGTTGACAGCAACAAAACCGTCGGCTGCTAGTGCGCGTTTGCTTCCACCTCGAACGACAACGGACTTGATTTCTTCAGGGGCATAGGACCCGCTCTGTCCGTTTAGCAAATTGTTGCGCCGCATGTCTCCTGTGCGCACCTTCTTCTTGGTGAAAGTCTCCCGCGTTTTAATCGTCTTGATAGACTGCTGACAAAATCCCTCCGTTCGCTTGTCAATGACCGGCTTCTCTTCAAAACGGAACAAATTGAGCCGCGGGTTGCAGACGTCACACGTCCCTTTGCAATCTGCCACCGCTATCTTCTGCCCAAAGTACCGCAATAAAGCTTGACGTCGACACTCTTTTTTCGTAGCAAACGTCTTGACGTGCTCTAGGAGCTTCACGGCATGCAAAATGGTGTCCGCTTTCCTTGATCGAGACTGTTTCTGCTCGGTAGAACTCATCGTTGATCCAGCATTGTCGGGCTTTAAGGCTTCTTTCTCCAGTAGGAAACGGAGCAAATCGTAGTCACGGGCGGAGTAAAACAACACGCTCTGACTCGGCTCTCCATCTCGCCCTGCACGTCCTGATTCTTGATAAAAGTTCTCAAGTGTTTTCGGGATATTCCAGTGCACAACGAAGCGGACATTTGGGTGGTCAATACCCATTCCGAACGCTATCGTGGCACACACGATTCGTATCTCCCCACTCAACCACTTTTGCAACGTCTCTTCTCGTTCCTGCTGCGGAATTTTCGCGTGGAATGCAGCAACTCGCAGCGCTGGATCCCTCTTGCGCATTGAAAGCACAAGGTCATCTGTGTCGCTCCGCTTGTGGACATACACAACTCCACACGCGTTCGCATGGTGTTTTGCGATATAGCGACAAATAGCACCCACCGGATCCGCCAACATCTCCTTGTTGTACACTGTGTACGAGATGTTGGCACGGTTAAAGTCTGCCAAGAGCACGTCAGACCCATCAGCTGCAAAATGCAACTGCCTGGTGATATCCTCTCGTACACGTTCCGTAGCTGTAGCAGTGAGTGCAATCATCGGGACTTTAGGGAACAATCTCCTCAACTTTCCTAAATTTCGATACGCCGGCCGGAAGTCGTGTCCCCAGGAGCTGATGCAGTGAGCTTCATCAATTGCAAACAGCGCGAGTCCGCCTCGTTGCTCCAGCTGCTGCAGTAAATGTTGCATCTGCTCTCCCTGCAGCGTCTCAGGCGTCGTGTAGAGCATCTCGACGCGCTCTGTTTTAACCTTCTGCGTCTTCGTCTGGAACTGCTCCAGCAGTCGAGCAACAATTCGATCGCGCTGCGGTTGCTCTACCAGAGACGACAGCATCTCCACCCCAATATGTTTCCTGCGTAGCGCAGCCACCTGGTCCTGCATCAGAGCCAGTAACGGACTCACAACAACCACGAGACCAGGCATCAGTAAAGCTGGCAGTTGGTAGCACAGCGACTTGCCTCCTCCCGTAGGCATGAGCACCAACGTGTCTTTCCCAGAAAGAACGCGGCGCAGAGCGGCGCCCTGGAGCCCTCGCAAAGTTGCGAAGCCGAATCGCTCTAACGCAGCGCGGATCTTGGCCCGACGCGCTTGCTGGCGCTGAGCCTTGGCGTTGGCCATCTCTAAATAAGAGACTTGAAGTGAAGTGACTATTTTTTTGAGCAATTAGGTCGATTGCTTTCCCTCCTAAAATAAATATCCTGACAAATCCAGCGTATTCTAAATGGGCATTATTTTCCTCTGGGAGCCTGTATGTGACGACCACCAAGATGCGATCATGAAACGACGTATCGGATTGACGAAAATGGTGCGCAAGGCGTCACGTTTGGCACCAGGGCAGCAGTCGGTGGAGGAAGTGCTGCTTAATCGCTTGGCGAATGGAAGAAACGATGCAGCCGCGAGACGATCCTCGACTGCCCTGCCTCCGAGCGGTTCGACACGTCGGTCGCTCGCCATGACGGGTCCTCGAGCGGCTGGAGCTGACACCCGTGCGTTGCTTGCTGCTCTCAGTATAAAGTCTTTTTAACGATTAACTGAGTTGATATTGCTACGTCTGTGGTTCTGACGCTGCGTCGCCATAGGTTTATCGGTCAGCAATCGTTCAGGAGCTTCTGTGTCGACTGTGCCGGCTGCAACGGGGGCGAAATCTTCCGTCGCTGGCACTGCTGCCGCCGGATTGACAACAGGATCGCCGCCCATGTCGCTCGAGTTAATGCACCAAATGTCAAGCGAGATTGCCAACCTCGACCAGCGTCTGCAGCGTGTCGCTACGAATTTGACTGCCGCCCCAAGCCGAGGAGTGGAGAAGCGCGCGGCCAGAGCGTCGGACGACGAACGCAACGTTCATCAGTTGGGAATCGAAAAATATTTGCAGGAAAGTATACAAGAAGTTTCCAAGGCCCACAGAGTTGGTGCGGGTGAAGATCAAGTGCGGCGATCGACGGCAGTGAACCCGAAGACCAGCGCACAAGTGACCCACAGCGTGCGCGATATTCGCTCGACAATCCGGCGACTGGATAAGGTCTTTCACGAAGTGGCTTCAGGCGACAAGCAGCGACATCTAGCAGCGACGAAGATATCGATGATGTGTCGAGGTTTTGTGGTGCGTCGTCGGTTCCAGAAGCTTGAGATCGCTCTCGGAAGTTGGCGAGCTCGAAAATGCGCTCTCTTTCTCACGTTTATGGAGCAGTTTGCTGCGCGAGAGGAGTTTGTGAACAAGCAGATCGTTCTCATGCAAGAAGAGCGAACTCGGTCACTCTTACGCCGTGTACTAGCTGAGATCCGGGACGTGGTGCTCATGAATCTACCACTGAAGATGTCGCGACTTGAAGAAACCGAGCATCGCTTCCGAGAAAAGCAGTGCAACCTATTGAAGCACGTTTTCCTACCATGGAAATCGGCAGCTCTAGGACCTCGTAGCCGCAAGAGAGCCTCGGCAGATGCTAGGGCACGCCACTACGCGGCTCGACAACGACTCGAGGCGATGGAACGATTTGATCTCATCACTAAGGAAATGGTGCACGAAGAGTTCCTCAAAGACAACATCCGCCGAATTCGTGCACGACACCCAATGCATGTGCTCAAGCGCTATTTCCACTTGATGAAGAATGTTGTTTTCCTGCCCATGAAGAAGAACATGGAAATTGCTATCGCCCACGACAGTCAGAAAACACTTAAACGCGTCGTGGACGAATGGGTGAGAGTTTTTCGTGCGACGCAGATCGATAAGGCGATTGCGAGCGTTGTGGACCGCCGTACCCTCGAGCGGTACGACCAGCACTTTAATCTTCGCAAGATCGATGCTCACTACCGAAGAACACACAAGCTCAAACATCTGCGTGCGTGGGCTAAGCATTGCCAGCTTATCCGCCGTGTGCGCCGGCTCTTCGAAGGCAGCACGAAGGAGACACTCGCTTGGCTCCTGAAACGCTGGCATGTACGAGCCCAATATCAACACGCTTTGCGAGAAAATGCTGTGGAAGAATGGCACGCGTACTCGCGACGCATTTACATGATCCCATTCAGGTGCTGGTACGTGTTCATGGCACACAGACGCGCGTCACGTGCGGCCAAGGAGAGCATTTGTGTTGCTTACGAACGTCGTCAGCGGCGGCATACCAAGTACAATTTCTTCCGCTTGTGGAAGCACCAGGTGCTGTTTGGGCACATTGAAGGCCTGCACTCGAAGGTTCATCTGCTTCGCAGTCTCGAAGACCAGAAGCGCATGTGCATCGGACTGGAAGCCAATGCTGCACTTTACCGGGATAATATAGCAGCACTACAGGCTTCAATCGTGCAGCTAGAAGACAAACTCATGAACAATCAACAGGAACTCGCACAATTACATGAAACGACGCAGGCTACTCGTTTCGGCATTCACAAGGCAGAGCAGAGTATTGCTCGAGTGCAGGGCATGCTGGAAGCGGTGAGAATTGTGCATCCAGGCACAGTGGAGCGTATCGAGACAATGTACAGGGACAACCCGCTGCTTTCAAAAGACCTCAAAGATGTTATCACGCTTCACGCCAACAAACGGCGCGAGCTCTTGTCTAAAATCGAGCTGGATAGAACGGAGCTCGAGGTGCAGAACGCGTCAAAGGGAGCTGGAACGGAAGACGACCAAATGCTGTTGCATCGAGTCAAGTGGGTGCTCTCTCGAATAGATCTCGGCATGCACGAGCAAGATGCCAGCAACCAACAGGATGCAAGGATAAGCAGCAATCGCACGGAGATGATGAAGCAGCTGTGCGCTTTGTTTGAGTTCATCCGGAACGGTAACACTGCGCCGCTAGCACCTGAAAACAACCCAGAGCATCGGGACCAAATGCAGCCAAGCAGACCAACAAATTCTTCGTTGCATATCAACAACTCGGGCGATCAAATGGTTCGTCGGGCCGATGTCTTGGACGGCTCCAACATGTGGCACGTGTTCTTGCAGTCGTTAGTGATCAAGTTCGTTCCAGAGAACTTGATGTCTGTGAAGGAGCGTCTGGTGCGTCGTGCCGCCGAAATGGATGCTGAGGTCGCTGAGATCAAAGCTAACCCGCAGCTCAACCACCTATACAGGTGAGTACTTGGCTATCCTGCAATGTGCTCTTGCATAGGAGGATCTCCTGATAACAGCTTCAACGTCTTCAACTTCAAGGGCTTCAACAACTCGATTCGGAATGCTACATCGCATGCAGGGCACGATAGAGACAGAGGTAAAGCACATGAACAGATTTCTCCCTTAAAACGAACGAGCGAACGGAAGGGACTCAATCCACAAAATGAGGAAGCACCAGATTCCATCCAACCTTGTTCTATTTAGCCCTGCCGACATATCACTGCCAAACCACCAACCAGCTAACTCAGACTTCTCGTGACCTTATACCAGCCGCCGTCCTGCTGCCTGCCTGTCTCCGGAGTTTCCAGATGAGCCTACCTAGGCGTTCGCCGGACGGATTCACAAGATGAGACCCTGCACTATCTGCCTGTTTACTCGTTCTGGTGAATCTTCGCCGCCAAGAAGAGCTTCTGGAAGGACTTTCCGGCGTAGCGGTTGATGTGCTCACAGTACGTGTTCATTTGCTTGGTGATAAGGAGCGACTCGAGACGCGAGGGCTGGTTCACCGACTTGAAAAAGTTGGGGTCGTCCTCGGGCACGGGCTCCTCACCGTTCTCACGCCGAGTCTTGTTCTCCTCCCGCTGTCTATTCTGCCACTGCTGGTAGGCGGCGCGCTGCTTAGATAATGCGCGCTCGTAGCCCTGGAATTTGTAGTGCTCCTGCGCGAGCTCGTCGGCCCACAGCGTCATGTTCTTGAGGCTGCTCTCCAGGTAGGCGTTGGTGGCCAGGTCCAGACGCTCGAAGCTGCTGGTGGTGGCCGTGGCGCTGTCGTTGGTCTGCTGCAGCCAGCACGTGATGATGTCCGAGTTGCGGATCTCGATGGGGATCTCCTCCACCACCGTGGCCGAGCGGATGTCCGTCTTGGCGAAGTTCTCCTTGGTGAAGGCGCCGCTCTTGTACGTGTCCACGAACGCCTTGGTGAGTCGCACGGCCCGCAGACTGAGCGAGCCCTTGGCGGTCTCGGCCGAGTCGTAGATGAGGCAGATGGCGTTCGGGCCCAGCGACTTCTGGTACTGGAACTGGTGCTCGATGAACGAGGCCGTGCAGAAGGTGCCCATGGCCACGGACTGGTACCATCCCACCTTGTTGTTGTCCATGCCCACCTCGCGCAGACTTTTCATCATGTCCAGCTGGTACTCGTCCGCGCCCTTCTTACGCTCGCTGCTGGGCGGCGACGGGAAGCTGTTGGTCACCTCCAGAACCTGCTCGTCGTCCATTCCCAGTAGCGAGCCAGCCACACCGCCCGGGAGGCTCTCGTGGCAGTGCTTAATGAGCTGCAGCAGCGCCACGCCGTCCAGCGCCACGCGCGTCACGGGCGTCACGCCCTCAAAGATGTCGATGGCCTCGGTGGCCTCAGGCGCCGGTCCTAGAGCCACTACGGTAGAAGATGCAGCAGGAGCAGCAGTAGCAGATGCAGCAGCAGTGGCGGCAGGCGCCCGCGCCGGCGTCGGCGTCGGCGTCGTGTCGAGACCCCAGGCCATTGTCGTTGGTGCTTCCAGAATGGATTTCCCCCTAACGGACGACTGGCTGGGCACGGGGATACACGTTTTTGGCCAATCCTAAGCGTGAAAAACATATTATCGACGAATCATATGATGCAATTATACAGACCACGCGTGATTGGACAAAACGAAGGTGATGGAAGTCGGTGTGTTTTTGGTTGGTGGAGACCGATTTCGCGCATCAACGGACGGACGTTGCCGAACAGTTGACACAAGCCAAGCCAAGCCCGAGGAGTCCAGAGTCATGCCCAAGTCCAAGAGACAACGCACCAAGCCGCTGACGCAGGCCAACAAGAAGGGCAACGAGCTGAAGCAGAACGTGGTGGACTCCATCCGCAATGCCGTGGACACGTACGAGTCCGCCTACGTCTTCAGCTTCCAGAACATGCGCACCAACCACTTTAAGGACGTGCGCATGGACTTCAAGGACAGCCGCTTCTTCCTGGGAAAGAACAAGGTCATGAAGCTCGCGCTCGGACGCTCCAAGGAGGAGGAGTACGCCGAGAACCTCTACCGCCTTTCCAAAGACGTCAGCGGCAACACCGGGCTGCTGTTCACCTACAAGCCGCACGACGAGGTCGTGGGCTACTTTGCCAAGCTCTCGGTCAGCGACCACCCACGCTCGGGCTTCGTGGCCACCGAGACCGTTACAATTCCTGAGGGCCCGCTGCCACAGTTCATTGGCAGCATGCTCGAGTCGCTGCGCGGCCTGGGACTTCCTGTGGACCTGAAGAAGGGCGCTGTGGTGCTCAGCCAGAACTACACCATCTGCAAGGCTGGACAGACGCTGACCCCGGAGCAGGCTAAGCTGCTTGTACACTTCGACCGCAAGATGGCCGAGTTCAAGCTCGTGATGCTGAGCGTTTGGTCCAAAGACAAGTACCAGCGGCTCGCCGCCGAAGACGCCGTCACTACTGGCGACGACGACACCGAAGATGAGGATATGTAAATATGGGATGAAGTCGCGAGCTGAGCCTTGCGGTGAGGCTTGCAGACAATGGAACGTAGTGCCAGCTGGAGTGGCGTCTCGCGATGCAGCCCGGCATCTTCTTTAGTATACACTTTTTTTTGCATCTAATAGCATTTTGGATTGATATCTGTGCTTGACTCAACTCCAGTGTAGGCGGCTCAGGCCAATTGGTAGCGTTGCAACGTTTCACAGCTTGGTCAACTGGTCGCCACTCTTGCCGTTGCCGTACTTCTCCACACTGTGTCGCAGCTGCAAAATGACCGTATTCGGGTCCGCTGCCTTGAACACGGAGCTTCCAGCGACAATCATGTTGGCACCTGCCTTGGCAGCCGCGTCAATAGTAGAGGGGCCCAGCCCACCATCCACTTCAATGTCCAGCGTCGGGTACTTGGCGCGGATCGTCTCCACCTTGGGCATCATGTCGACCATGAAGCTCTGGCCGCCGAAGCCCGGCTCCACGGTCATGACTAGCACCATGTCCACCAGCTCCACGTACGGGAAAGCAGCCTCCGCACTGGTGCCAGGCTTGATGGCCAGACCCACCTTCATGCTGGCATCGCGGATCTGCTTGATGAGGGCCAGCGGGTCCTGCGTCGCCTCCAGGTGGAAGGTGAACTGGTCGCCGCCAGCCGCAGCGATGTCGGGCACCCACTGCTCCGGCTTGGACACCATCATGTGGCAGTCGAAGAACGCTTTGGTGTGCGGCCGCAGCGACTTGATGACGGGCGGACCCCATGAGATATTGGGCACGAAGTGGCCGTCCATCACGTCCAGATGCAGGTAGTCAGCACCGGCCGCCACCACCTTGAGGGACTCGTCCTTGAGGCACGAGAGGTCCGACGCCAAGAGCGAAGGGCCGATCTTGCACGCGCAGCTGTGGCACATGGTGTCAATGGATGAGGAGGTCTGGGAGAAGATCGGGGAGGCCAAGATGCACCGATTAATGAGAGTGGATGCTGGTCTCAGCGATTGCCAGCGGAACGTCATCAGGGCTATGCTGTTCGCGTGATGAAATTAATATGATACTTATGATGTTGCTTTTGTATTGAGGTTATGTGAATGTTGTGTAGATTCTGTTTCGAAGTAGAGCATGAGAAGTACTTTGTAAATATTATCACTGAGTATTTTGCCCAATCACAAGCATCGAAATGTCATTTGTAGTACACTGGACGAGCGGCTACGATAGCAGCACCAGCGACCGAGTGAGTGGCGAGTCCTTCCCGAGCAGTAGCAAGCACGATGGCGTCTCCCCAGCAGATTGCGGACCTGAGCCGCAAGATTTTCCAGCGCCTGCCGCAGCGCCACATCCCGTCGGGCAACAAGGTCATCAGCAAGCAGCTCAAGGGCGACAAGGTGGCCTCGTGGTTCAACAAGCCGCTCCTCCTGCGTCTCGGCGGCGACGACCCCAACTTCGAGATCCTGAACGAGGAGCGTCTCGGCAAGATCGACCAGATGAAGCGGCGGGGCAAGTCCATCCCCAAGAAGGGCGCAGGCAAGCGTTCCAAGAAGTAGAGGGGGATTCAGACAGGTACTTTGTTCCAGCGGCAGTGAAGGCTTCGGAGCGCTATGTTAATTGAGCTCTTGTACCTCGCAGAGGTGCAACGCAATAGATCTAGCGCAGTGGCACTCCGGCCGTCGTGGTAGTTATCTAAAGCCAAGACAGCATTCCATTAGAGCAACTTTGGCATCGTGTTGAGTGCTTCCTACCCGTGACTCTATTTCAGAATGTATACTGTACTACATCGTCAGGTAGGTACGATTGTACCACTTGTGTACCACTTTTCGCGGTGACCAGTCGATTGACTGGGTTTTGACTGCGAAGCGCTTCATTCCCCAAGCAAGAAGACGACCAGCAGTTTCGACGCACTTACAGCAGAGAACTACTAGCAGCTATGGGCGCCAACGGCCAGGCAGTGCAGACCATGAACAAGAAGAAGGTGAAGCTTCTCCACAAGAAGCGCGCGGAGGTCCGCAACCAGAAGAAGGTGGCGACGCTGCAGAAGGGCAAGCGGACGGTGCTGCGCAAGCACCGGCCGTCCAAGAAGAAACAGCAGAAGGACGCCAAGCGCCACCGCATCTACGTGGAGGCCGAGAAGTCTAAGCTGATCAAGAGTGGTCTGATCACCAAGGAGGATATTGAGAAGATGGAAGCGGAAAAGGGAGACGACGAGGCCAGCGACGAGGTGGACACCGCCATGGACGCGGAGGAGTAACTGGTAACCGTATAGATGATTACTTTCTTTGCTATATAATTTTTTTTTTTTCAACTCGAGTGTGAAGTGTTGATGGGCATTTCTTTTGAGTGTGTGCTGTCTTGCATCCGGGGTCACGTGCTAGCTGTTGAAGAGCTATCTGTTCAAATTATGGCATCGTCTTGATCATCGTGAAAACCTCGTGCGTAGGGTTTTCCCAGAGCGCAAAAGTGTTGCCGAACTGGAAGCCGAAGGAGGTGTAAAAGTCGACGGCTAACGTCTTCTCGGAGTACGAAGCCATAAGTGTCAGGGTTTTGAAGTTGTGGGTCGTCGCCCACTGCACGAGATGCGTCATCAGCATGCGGCCGATGCCCATGCGTTGGTAGCCTGGGTGCACTGAAACACGTCGAACTTCACCTTCACCGTTGCCCTTCGGCTCCAGTGCGAGCATACCTGCGACTTTGCTCTCGCCGTTGTTGTCTTCCAGCGTCGCCACCCAGAAGCTGCCACCTGGCTTCATGTATGTGCCTTCGACATCGGCGAGATCGGCCTTGAGGCTTTTGCGCACGTACTCCGCCCAACGGGACTTTGAGACTGGGTCGTTCTTGGAGTACAACATCATGCCGTACTCGAAAATTTCGGCGACTTCAGGCAAGTCCTCGTCGCGGAACTGGCGGATGCAGATAGCAGGCGTGGTATTGCTCGGTGGGGCCATGGCGATTTGGTGGAACGAATGTCTTGAAGCTTCAGTTGTTCAATGTGGATTTGAAAGTGACATCAGCAGTTGACCCGAGCACGTGCATGCCACCTTCCATGCCGATGCGCTGCTGAGTACATGATCGAGTAGTATGGGAGTCGTACATGTACTTAAGCTTAGTGTTTAGTTTCATTCAGAGCATGGTAAACCGCTCTCAACTTTCTGTTGAGATGAGTGCCTGCAACTTCTCGGCGATTGGCCAGTTCAAACTGTATTTGGACCAATTGCTGGCTAAAAATAGAACAACGCCACTGGATTGGATTAAATCGTCGCTTGCAGATCCAGTACACGCCGCCTTGTCACTGGTCAAGTTGCTTCAACTAGAAGAAACCAAGCCATTTGACAAGCATGGAGCTCTCGCTGCAGAAGGCCAACGTGCTGTGGCTCGCCAAGCCGCTCAAGAAGCAGGCGGATGCCTCGTGCACACCACAAGCTGCTCGCCTGACTGTGGTGCTGCCGTCTGCCGAACATCAAGATGAGGGGGTGTCGCTGCCCTGCAATATTTCGATCCCGGCGGAAGAGTGGACAACGGAGAACAAGGTGTCGCTACTGGACCAGCCTGTGACGTTCAAACTGCTGGACGGGGCGGAGCTGGTGGCGACGCTTGCACCGAAACTGCGCGAATGCATTCCTGTGCTGGCGGAGGGCGCTATCCATTGGTCGCAGTCAGTACTGCACAAAGACGTTCGTATCGTTAGACGTTGGTCGAAGCAATCTGTTTGAATTTACAGCAGCTAATGAAGCTGCGGTTGTTTGTGCCTATAGGTGCTTTGGGATGTAGAGATCCGCATCCATGTGAAGACAGACCGACGCCCGCGCGCGTTCATCTCCCTTGCTATCGCGGTCAAGAACGGAGCGAGCAACTTCGCGCACCAGGTTGGCGGAACTTTTGTGCCAGATGTGTTGATGATGTGCTTTGACGCGTGGTCGTGTGCTGTAACCAGTTGTCACTGCATAAGAACAAGGCAGTGCTTGGGCTGCTGCCGGCGGTCGCAGGCTGCGTCATTGGCGTCGTCGGAATATCTCCAGTTTGGCTGCCGCTTACCCTGTTAGTGGGCGTGATGGGCTTCCCCGTTTGGTTCGTCGTCGGTGTTGCGATGTCGTTGGTAACTGTGTTTTCTGCCATTTCGGCCGTCGTGACTATCAAACTTGTGCGCTCGGCGCGCTTGAAAGGTGCGTGCCAGCACTTAATGACCAGCCAGCAGGGCCAGTTGCTGCTGTTCGAGGGCATGCCCGGAGAAGAATCTCTCTCGCCTTCCGCTCTGTCCGATCGTGCGAAGGAGTTTGTGCTTGAGAGTCCGTCTCGTAAGCTGATGGCCAGCCTGGCCATCGACTTCCTGGGGAACGCAACGTTTGTGGTCCCCGGCCTAGGTGAGCTGGCGGACTTGGTTTGGGCGCCTGTGTCGGCGAAGTTGGTGGACACGCTCTACAAGGAGTCGTCACCGCATGCCAAGTACGTGGCCTTTTTGGAGGAGGTGCTGCCCTTCACGGACTTTGTCCCCACTGCGACGCTTGCCTGGTATGTTGAATGAGTTGCTGCTGATAGAGATTGCATCGGGAATTAAACACCTGTCGTTGATGGTAGGATGAAGGAGAACCTGAGCTCGGCAGAGCTGGACAAGCTGCTCACGCTCACCAGGTTCCGCAAGCAAGCGTAAGGAGTGAGCTGTACATGTAGTTGCTACTTTCGATCGGTTGTGTGTAATGCTTTTGGTGATCGACGTATTTCTGCTTCAACGTGAAGGGTCACGCTACGTACTTTGGACGACGATGCATCTGTAGCTGCACTGAAATAGAACCAAAGTTCTTGTAGCGTTTGTTTTTTTGCCATCGGCCGCGGAGGAAAACAGTGCCGTTCGCGGATGCGAGCTGCCCTGGGCCACATCTGGTGGTCGCTCCGTGGCTCCGCATGTCGTTATATGTCGCTCGAAAAGGGTGGTAAAAGGTGGAAAGAACGATCCTACGAGTTGGTGGCGTCTCCCAAGGTCACTCTCAAAAAAGCAAGCAACCGCTCCGGTAAGAACAAGTCAAGCAAATCAACCAAAGATGACTGGCCAACCCGAGCGCGCTCACGACACCCACAGCCTGAAGGCCTCCGACGACATGATGACCCCGCAGAGGAAGCTCCGGTAGGACTGATGCATCTCTTCTCTCGCTCAAGGCAACCATTGAATTGAAGTAACTCACCTTCTTGTTCTCTGCTATTGCAGGCAAATGACGACGCCCCCAAAGGTCAACCAGTCGCGCCCCGTGTATCCAGTGCGCGTCGGCCCGCTGCTTCCTTCGTTCGACGATTGGAGCGACGAGGAGCCTGAACACTTGGCGCCCGTGAAGCCGTGGTCTCGCTGAGGACACCGGACTCGAGGCAAATTGGGCGGAGCAAGGACAAGGAGCGATATTTTATTAGCGAACGAGGCGTCGCATTTCAGCTAAGGAGTGGCTGGCTTCGATTCGTGGGAAGATCAACGTAACACTAAGATAAATACAGCCATGTTGCTGTACATTACTGAATACTGTACTGTAGGCTACAGTCTGTAGCTGTTTGAATCACCAACGGTTTGAACTGGCCAATCACCGAGAAGTTGCAGGCCTTGGACCAATTAAGTCGGCCGTTGAATACGACCCCAAGAGATGGCAAACTACGCCAAACTCGTCTACTCGTAGGCCTATAACATCAGTAATCTGACAGGTCTCCTCGACGAAGGGTACGCCGATTTAGCGCGGCGCTGGCTAACCCAACAACCACATGTTCTTGTGAAAGATGTTCTTGGCAGC
>LGSN01000325.1:0-42140 GCA_001314375.1 Phytophthora podocarpi | reverse complement strand
GGGAGACATCGAAGTCGGCGTCGCTTAGTCCAGTTCGAGCTTTGTCCGTGAGCTGTTCCCACGTGATGAGATCTTGAGTTCCACCTTCTTTCGTCGTGACTTGGACACCTTGCTTGCTGCCCCAGAAACTGAAGTGCGAATCGAACTTGACGGTTGTGCCATCAACAACATACTTCGACTTCGGAGGGGTCTCCTTCCCGTAGCCAACACCAGCAGACATCGATACACCAAGGATGGTTGAGTTACCAGGGTTCGGACTATCCGTCCACACGATCGCGTGCGACCAGAAATGACGATGGCCCGAGCGATACTTGAAAATATACTGTAGGCCCTTGGGGAAGTACCAGGTGTACAGGATGGCCCACTTGTCCTTGTACCAGTCCGAGCGCGAGTACACTTGCGAGCCTAGGCCAGAGCCCTTACAGTCGCCATCGGCCCAGCCGGACCACTCCAAGCCTGCGTTAACGGAGCCATCCGACTGAACTGCAGGATACGGGTGACATCCGTACGAGATGTGGAGCTGCGGCTTGTACTTGACGGCGGACTTCTCGGACTCTGTGGTAGGTTCGGGTTGAGCGAACGGCTGAACGGTGTCGTGGTCGATCATTACAACGTCAGCGCTAACTGCGGCCAGTGAGGCGATTGCAGCGAGGAGGAAAGCGCGCAGGCGCATCTCTGTCTGGCGGCTTGGACTGTAGAGACTGGATACGTGTGGGCGGCTTGGATAACTGAGAAGTGAGACGTTGGGGGTGGCTGTGGTGGTGTTCTCAGCTGGCGGATGACAAGCAGGGTGCGTGTTGCCATTGACACCGAAAGCTACCTGCGATGTGCACGAACAGAAAAAGGTTAGGAAGCGAACAGTTCGAGTGCGGGATTTGTGATACGGCTACCGAGACTGATCGGCATACATCAACATCAACACTGCCGATTACGAACGAGATGTCTCTCTCATGCAAGCGACAACCTTCGTGACCCCACAGTATTTTAAACCTGTGGGGTCATTAAAGTAGTGGTGGGGCAAGGAGAAGTCAGTGAATCGAGGGTCACGTTAGCTTTCTCGAGAAAACATCCCTTCACTTGAATGGGGCGTCAAAGGTTGTCCTTGTTGGCTATGATAGCTCCAGCGAACGTATCCAGTTCTGTCCGTGCGCAACGAAGTGATCAGTACAATACTACGTAGTACAGTAGCATCGACAAGATAACCGTTTTGGCGGGTCATATACGGGTCGGGTCTAGGTTAGATCCAGGAGGGATGGCCTCCCGACCAGGTGTTGATGTTGAAGTTGGTATGACACTCGCGCGTTGGCTCTCGCCTGCGGACTTAGTGACGGCACTTCGGGGAGCACCGATCCGCTCCGCGCCCTGCCCTGTCTTACGCTAAGTCCTCGGCATCGGCCAGGCGCGGTGTCTGGGGGAAAATATCGGGTTGTAGTGCTCACTTGGACAGCCCCACCTAATCGGCAGGCGTTGGCAATCAGTGAATGTACTGAGTGAGGCTCGCCCTACACGTCGCCCACCCTCTAAGATAAGTGAAATTTAACTGATACGTGAAGCATCTTGTTTTTGTATTGTCGAATCTCGACCGAAACTAGACCCAACCCGTATATGAACCGTTAAAAAATCTACCCATCGACAAGGCTAGCCATTGCTGCATGAACCAACCACATGTACATTATGGGTCAAGCTAAATCTTTCGACACCAAAGCTGCAGAATCAACGTAATTTACAAAGTACTACTGATAGTAACTCGGAGACAGCCATATCGAGGTTGGCACTATCGAGCTGTCTCCATGACCACTAATACCGAAGTCGGATTATCGTGGGTTGATAACAACCCACATGTGGCCTGCATTCCAATTTGCCGATGCTGGACTCGTCATATTATGCTCTGCAACAGAGGAGCACGAGCGTCGTCGATGGCCACGCCACAGAACTGACAATTGACATTTCCAGCTCTATCAACAGCTTTCCAGCAAGTGTTGAGGTGGTGGATTGCATTGTTTTCGAGAGCAGTTTTCACTGTGTCAATACCGCAGGGAATCCGGCACAATATTTCGAGATATCGTGGTAATTTCCCTGGTTGTCCGCTATCTTGTTGCAGCTACAGCGCTGCAAGCTAAAGGTCTTGGCGTGACAAATTCTGGATTAACACCATCCATTCCAATGATACTCGTCGCTATTCACAATGACTTCGTGCTACTCGTGGTCACAGGAATTCCCTTCGAGCGCGTGTCATTCCACAACAAAATGTTCGTCTTCGTCACCGTCTTATTGACGACCTTGCACGCGTTCGCCTGCTTGCTAGACTCAGACAGCAATTTCTATCATGACCAAATCGAGACCAAAAACAGTCAAGATCCCAGTTCGCCACACCGTGAGCACCGACATTTATCGTGATCAGTTCACTATTTTTGCGCGATGCCTGGGAATATCTCATGACAGTTTTCTCGCGTTCTGTACGATTCTGGCGATACGAGGTAGGACAGTACGCGTTCCTGTCCTGTTGCAATGGTATTCCTTCACAATTTCACCAGCTCCGCACGAAGCTATGGTCACATTCCACATCAAGACACTAGGAAACTGGACCACGAAGCTGCATCGGGTGACAAACTCAAACGACCCTGCCAATTGACGGTTCGTACGATATTGTGGCGCCAGCGTCACAATATTTCCACTCTTTGTATTTTCTGCGGTAGAATTTGTGCGATCAATTGCGAACTGGATGTATTCTCAATCTCACTACCACAGTCGTGACGGAGAGCCGAAAGTGCGATTCGTTTGGCTACGAAATCGAGCAATCGTCGAGGGTGTACTCAGTCGAGCCAAAGAAGAAAGAGAAAACGGCTAGAATATGGATGAGGAGTGCCATACTAAGTACCTCTTCCACATCCTTCTCCACCCGCGGACAACGAATGCGCTGGACAGAGATATTTATTTATTTGGACCCCGGGACGCGGTGATTACCGTGCGGTATCATGGGTACGGCATCCGGCCAACACCATTCAAATTATGCGCGAAATGGACCACGAAGCGCGCAATAGCCGCAAGAAGTGTGTTGTATGCGGCCCACCAGCCATGGTGAGTGATGTCGTACTTAAGTAAGGGCCAGCATGAAAGATCTCACGCGAAATAAAACTCCACTTTGACGTACATTGGCAACTAATCCAAACTGCGAATGTTTCAGCCTTGAATCGTCCACCTCTGACAAATTCGATAAGAAGTACGTATCGAAAAGATCAGCAATGGAGTCTCCACTGCAGCGCTCTTCACTTTCATCTTCGTTTCAGAGTCTTCAGCGATGAGGAGGCTGTGCACGTGAGTTTCAGGCATGGGATCGTTCGCTTTACTCGACAAATTTGGAATCATTGGCCGCAGGGCTAACGGATACATTTCGTCCGTCCTTCACCTGAGCCGAGCCAACACTTCGTGAGTTCCATTCTGCGCAGGTCCATTCCTACATTTCCTCCGCGACTTCAATTCTCTTGCCGTACTCCATGTCTGCAGCTGTCGCTGACTGGGCGACGCCTTCAGGAGACTACGTCGATCGATTTCCAACCAATAACCAAATCGTCCAAGTTGCTGCCGACACGACAACCTCCCAGTGTAGCAACCACATCCAAGCAGCACCTGCAAAAGCAGGAAGTTCACCTTTCGATTGCTTGAAACGGACATGGTTTGCATTCCGCTGGAAGCTCTCAACTTGCATCTTCTCACGACCGGTGCCGTTCTTAACAACGAGCTTGGACTTGAAACTGGGCGACGTGTTGATCACGTTGCCCGTAGCAGCGGCGGTGTTGGCAATCAATGCCAGTCTCTGTGCTAAGCAAGAAGTGAAGGAGTCGGGTTCTCTGCCAATGATTGTGATGATCGTTGTCTTCGCACTCGCAGTGCGCAACAATTCTATCTTACTGACACTAACGGGACTTCCGTTTGAGAGGGCGTTATTGTACCACAAGTTCGTTGGTGTTGTCGCTCTGCTTCTTGCCGGGTTGCATGGTCTCGCCTATCTTTTACAAGATGCTGGTGTAGCTGCAGCTCGACGTCGTCTTCGAAGTGGAGACAATGGTGGACCGCTGATGGAGCAAAAGCTGTCTGGTCCTATCTGCTTCTACCTCATGGCCGCACTTTGGGTGTTCTCGTGGTCTCCAATCCGTCGGAGATTCTATGAGGCTTTCTTGCGGATGCACTGGTTGCTCTTTATCGGAATTGTTGCGTTTGCCGTGATTCATGGAGCTGGCGGAGTGGTCATCGGCCTAATTCCGTGGGCATTGGATCTCGTTTTCCGTCACGGCTATCTGGTGCAGAAGAACTTCCGAGGCGGACTGTTCCGTTGTTGCAAGAGCGCGTCTGGCACTTCTAGACCGGGCGTTATCTCTCAGCAACAAGTCTCCATGAGCCACCTACCCGGAGATATCCTGCGGATTCAATTTCCTCATGTTCGTCCCGACACTGGTGAGAGCTTCAAGTATAAAGCTGGCCAGTATGTTTTCATCTGCGTACCGAAGCTTTCCTTGTTGGAATGGCATCCGTTCACGCTTTCGTCATCGCCACACGAAGTTCTCGTCACGATCCACATCAAGGCGCTTGGAGACTGGACCAAGAAGCTTCTGGCTGCTGTACCCCTCACGTCGGACGGAAATCGCCAGGTTGTGTCTGCACCATTCCCAATTCTAGTCGATGGTCCTTACGGCAGCGTCTCCGTGGCTATCGAAAGTCCCAAGACTTACTCGCACGTGGCTCTCTTTAGCGGTGGTATTGGTATCACTCCTATGCAAGCGATCGTAAACCAGCTTTTCTTTGACTTCCACCACTGTGGGAGGCAAACACTTAAGAAGGTTCACTTTGTTTGGGCTGTGCGTGAGCGAGCCATGGTCGAAGCTATGATGAACGCTGATTTTGTCGAGGACCTCAAGCTGCTACAGGGACACACAGCTGCTTACCTTCCTGACGACTTGCTCTCTTCTGGGCCGAATGGTGGGAGTACTTCGCCCAACGACGTCTTCAAGACCGAGTTCTTCCTCACACGAGGACAACCTGACCCAGAAAACCCCGTCGATCGCCGACTTCAGCACTGCATGAGATACAACACTCGCCCGGATGTGGCTGACGTGCTAAAAACGCTGGGCCAAGACGCGCAAAAGCACGGCAAAAAGCGTGTCGCCGTGCTTGTATGTGGACCATCAGCGCTGGTACGAGACGTGATGAACCAGTCCATGAAGCTTGAACGCTCTTCCAACATCAAGTATGACGTACATACCGAATGCTTCAACTTCTAGGCGCGCACGTCTACGGCGCAGCCTTGCGGACAGCTCAATACAGCTCCGTAAGGTACATAATCTTCACGTAAACCTCTTCTCGAAAGGAACATAGTTAGTTGCTTGGATGAACTCGCCTGGCATGTACGCTTGTGCAAAATCTAAAAATTCAAAGAGCTCAGTGTGCACGTCGAACTTCACCTTCATATCCTTCAACAGTGTCATGCTCGTAGAGAGCACAGCCTGCACCATGGACATTGGACCACACGCTAGAACAGCCACGCGATCTTTTCCGTCCTGCTTCGCCTGGTTCCCCAATTTGCGAAGAATTACAGCCACGTCAGGTCGTGATCCGTAGCGGAGGCAATGTCCGAGCTGTTGGTTCAAGTCTGGATCCTCAGCAACTCGTTCAACGCCCGTCAGATATAACTCGCTCTGAAATGAGCTGCTCGCATCGTCACGAAAGATTCCATAAGGGAAGTAGTCGGCTGGTGCAGCGTTCTCTTCGTCGTTTGGCACGGGGCTATCAAGCAGTGCATTGATAGTGTCGTGATTCGGAATAGCCCACGTGAAGTGCACACTCTTGATTTCGGATCGACCGAGAGTGTAGCACTCATAGTGGAGCCAGTTGAGAATGGAACGCATCGGAGTCACGCCAATGCCACGAAGCGAAGAGCGCAAAATGTGAGTACGCCTCGGGGCTGTAAATATCGACGGACACGCAGCCGTAGGGTCCATCCACCAGAATATCAAACTGAGCACCATCGTTCTTCTTAGCCGTCTCAAACACTTTGAGAGTCCAGTCACCCGAAGCCTTGATGTAGAACGAGACGATATCTTCATGCGGAGCCGACGAAATAGTGAACGGATGCCACTGCAGCTTGGAAATACTCGGGATGCACAGGAACGCGTACTGGCCTGCCTCAAACTCGAAGACCTCTCCTGTATCTTTACGGACGTGTGGGAAGCTGACACGTGTGATCTTGCCCGGCAGCGCAGCGACAGACACTTGATCACTTGCAATGACGCCCATACGCTTACCAGTCACGACGTTGGCGGGCGAGTCTTCTGAGGTAGACTTCTTCCCACCAACAATGGAGCCGCGGGCGTACACACGAGGACGGTAAGCGTGGCGGAACGCCATGTCGATTCCCCAAGGAATGACACCGATGAGAGCCGTCGACGCTCCGTGCATCACTGCAAACACCAGCACAACGATGAACAGGATCCAGTGTGTGCGCAGGAAAAACTCGAAGAATTTGCGACGCACGAAACCAAGCGACAGCACGAACATGAGCACCATGGCACCAAACGCGACCGTACCAGTGAACACCACGTCGCCTTCGCTAGAGATCTCGCCCTTGTCGTACGCGAGACCGTGTAGACCCGAAAGAATGATCGTGACGAGCGCGGCGATCATGTGATAAAACAGCACGCGCTCGTACGAGATACCAGTCAACGCCAGGAGAACCGAGTCGTTGCGAACCGTGAACACAAACACGATCAACAGACCATAGGTAGGAGGGTTGCCACTACTCTCCACCTCGCGGTCATTGATTGCCTGCATCGCCGTGGTGACGATGAAGACCGCGCAGATCGGGAGTGTGATGAACAGATCACCAAGCATGACATCGAACATTGAAGTCAAGAACAGCAGTGGCACGGAGAAAAAGTTGCATGCTAGTTGCCAACGCAGCACCATCCACGAGCGTGCGAGCTTCCGTAGCGGCGACGGAAGGCATCCGGATGAATCTCTCGACCGAGACTGGACGGACTGTAAGTCGTTGACGTTGACGTAGTCACCCGAGCGGGCTGACGATGGCTCCCACATGTCTTGCGAGTTTTGCTTGCCACCAGCAGCGAGAATCGGCAAACTCGGCTGAGTATTGAGGTTCTGCTTGCCGTTGCCCATTGGGGCATAGTCGGCTCGGGGTGTCTTGGGCGAGTCGGGTGTGGTCATCGTGGACGATTCGGAAGTGAAGTTCCAGGCACAACGACGTTTTGAGAATGATCTTGGCCAGATTAGCACCAGTCATACCAACTATGCAGCAATCGCAACGTGCGACACGCCAAGCAAGGCATCGGTCTATACATCATCAATACCGCTTTGTCTTCAACGTCGGACACGTCAATCGTACGGCGGGTCAGCCTTCTGATGGCTAACTCAAATCGATTTGAGCCGAGATCATCTGTTCGTATCGTCGGCTAAAGAAAGCAAAAAATACCAACGGATTGCCTTCGAAGCACATCGATTTCCTCGCAGGATGGCAGGCAGCGATGTAGTCACCATAGATTATTGAACGTTTACATGTATTAATACTTCAAGAAGTACGTGCGTGGACACGGTTTGCCTAGCACTCGATGACTCGACATAATGCTCCAAACACAACTGAAGCCACATTTAGCCATGAATACTGTAGACGTGATGGTGTCAATGCTACAACGTCGAACTTGCTCAACTTGGCAGTGCACTTTGCTGTCCGACGATTACATGTACATGGTAGAGAACGGCAGAATCGAACAGACGAAATAGGGAAATTTACAGATCAGAAGGGGTAATCGCACAGATAATAACGATTTCTGCACAGGGTTTTCTATTGAGAGCATACTGGGGGTTGCACCCCCAGACCCCCGCAATAGAAAAACTAACTCCGAGTTGCGGCAATGGGTCCGTTCGCTGGAATGCTCACTACCGTCCACTATTAAGAGCATACTTTTTCACAATCTGTGGATTTCACTTTTTCGTCTGTGCGATTAACCTTATCTCTACATGGTATGACCAGCGATGATTTGAAGCCGATTAACCCGTGTTGTGTTCGATTAACCTGGTGTCGCAGATTTGTTTTGTTGAGTCAAACCCGAGTTGTATTATTATGGTGTATTCTTCTCTAAGTTTCCGAAAGAACCGCCCGAGGCGAATCGCCAGCCCATCACCCTTGACACTTGGCATGCCTATCAAAGTACGAATCGTACTTAACGTGTGCCCGCATAACCATAAACATATTACGTTTTCGCCATTGGAGATTTACGTACAGTATTGACTTGAATTTGTATTGATGCAGTTTCCTAGGAATCCGGGAGCTGACCCGATTTGGCAAATTTAGACGAAATTCACAATATTGTAATTAAGTACGCTTGGCGTGACGCCTGCGGGATGTCCACAAAAATTCCACTTTTCTGGCATGCTGCAACGGATCATATATCCTTGGCTATGGTCGCCACATGTGCCACAGCATTTTTTCACGCAAACAATAAATCTGGTCCCGGTCGACCACTTTCGTCTGCATTGACAGCAGGATAATCTAAAATCATTTTCAAAATACAATTGACATTGCGCCGCTTTCATTGATAAGATGAAGAGCATGGCAACGATAGTACTGTCTGTTCCTTCAGCATTGCGTACTCGCAACTATCTAAGTGTAGATTTTCTACTTTCCGAAGCCAAATCCACCTCCCAGCATTTGCTCACGTTGAGTCTCAATGAGCACCTCAACCAGCATGGAGAACACGTTGTCAGTGAGTGAAAGTTCTGGCAGCTTGGCCATGCACGACGTATCAACCGCGTCGGGGTCCCCGCTATTAGCGATAAAAGAAGCCACGATACCGGGACCACATAGCGTTTCGTCGTCTGTAGTAGTCGCTGATAGACCACAAACATGAGCACCAAAATCGAACTCGAGAAGCATTTTGCGGCTCGTTTCACGATCACTTAGCACTGCCGATTCAAATTGATGTCGTCCAAACTCCCACGGCGTCTGAAAGTCCAGCCCTCCATTGATCACTAGCAAACTAGTATTAGGAGGCACAGGAGCAGTTTGGTTGGAAAATTCATCCAGAGCATACGTGAAGGCTCGAGTAGAGTTGGGTGCCTTGGCATCTACCACGTCAGGAACAACTTGATTGCAGGCTGGGTCCCTTTCACTCATAGACAGCGCTGGATTCAGGTTTCCTGAAAGCAGACAGTATTGTTCCAGGGTAGAAGAACCCAGAGAAAAGACTCCATCCTTGTAGAATTTCTCGAGCTCAGTTTCATTTGGAGATGGCTTGGCCCAGAGCTCCGAGTAGGAAATCAGCAAGTACTCTATCTGATCAATGGAGCCTGTCACTGTTGTGGCAAGACGCGAACGTAGAGTTGACTCCATAGACGCATTAGGAACCTCCGTAGCTTTTGAGATATCGGTTTTTGGTGGCAGCAAAGCTCCTTTTGCTTGCTGCAACATTAGTTCCAGCAACGGTCCGACCACCAGCCCAAGCTCCTGCTGGTCTTTGTTGTTGCATCTGTACATTCGTCCCAATATGGATGGAACAAGCATACGCACGGAGGAGTCTCGTACAAGCAATCCTAAGAACGGACGCAAAACCTCAGAGGGGGTATCTGTTCCAGTGAGAAATATAAACTCCATCGCACAAGCATTCTTCGTCTCGTCAATTTCATCGTAGATGTCCAGCACGGCCTTTAATACATTCTAACCCGTGTCAATATCAAGTTGGAGTGGGCAAGTTGTTTGTTGCTGCACGCAGAGCTCGAAAAATCTTCTTGACGGCACCAGAATATTCCGGTCCCAGTGCGAAAAGAACAGCCTTGCGTCTGCATCAGCCCCTGCTTCGGACACTACACCATCTAAAATGTATCCCTTTACTTGTGGAGGTGCCAAGTGCATGGCACGCTCTACCAAATAGGTTCCATAACTCGTACCATAGAGATACACTTCTCCCACCCCGAAACTCTCTTCATCTTCTGTAAGTCCATCCAAAAAATAAACCAAGTCTTGAGCGGCTGAAGTCACAGAAAATGCTTCGGTATGTCCATCAATCTGATGCAAAATATCCTTCACACAATACGGCAATTCTTGCAGCGATATAACTGGTCCATCTGGGCTTCCTTCTGCAGTTGCTTGCGCCGCCACACAATCCAAAAACGAACTGCGACCTGTTCCTCGATGGTCCATAGTGTATACATCCACTGAGCTCTTGGACAAAGCATATATCTCCAACATCGCCAGTTCCACTAAATGGAAAAGCACATACCATACCACGTTAGAAGAAGAAAAATGTTTTTCGCAACATCAAAATAAGTATTTTCAAATGATGACACTAGGATTTTTTCTTTTTGTTTGAAAACGTACAATCAGCAGATGAAGCTCCCGGTCCTCCAGCCAAGAACCAAACACTTTTCTGAACTTGTGGTTCTTGATTTTGGGTTGTTGCTGCCAGTTTGCGCTTCACGAAGAGCTCAATGGTTTTGGAACTGCTGCAGACGCCAGAATGACACAATGGCGCTTCAACTGTGGCACACTCGAAGCTGATGTCGTTTAGGGTTGATTGAGACGCCACTTCTGTCAAAGCGCACGGATACCAGCCATTGATATCCATTGCGTCGGTAAGAAGAGTCCATAGTTGATAAGAAAGTGTAGGTGCGTCACAAGTCGCAACATGACGAGAGAAGATCGTGAATGATCAGATTTTTTCTTACAAATGAAGTGTGGTCCACATATTGATGTTTCGGTGGTTGAGTTGAAGTCAGGAATGGCTACGAAGGTTGTACATTGTAATCGGGCTACCACGGAGAAGCCCCAGTGAATGCAACGCTAGTGACACGGACGATGATTCACTCTGGGGAGAATATCGAGTGCAATTCTACTTTTCTTCTGCCTCATCGACCACAGATTTGGAATCGAGTGGCAGAAGTGCATCAACGGCAGGCAGCGCCTCGAATGGCGCCAGCACCGTGGCCCTAATGACAATATCTGCAACGATGCTGGTAGTGTAAAACCAAACGTGTTATAGATTGAAGCGTGGTCGAAACGAGAAATTGATAAAAGCACAACCTGGTTCTCACCAACAGCGCCGATCCATACGTCTTCCCGCGATTAGATGTCTGCAATGGGATGGTAGCCGCTTTGGCGTCGTAGACAGTCGGTGATTATCATCTTCCACCCCACCGACAGCAGCGCTGTCAGCATACCGCCAGCGATAGATCCAACGACAAAGACCCACGTCGGGGAAAGGCTCCCGATCTCATCTGCTTGCTGCATTTGACTGGTGGCAGCAAGGAACTGTAGCTGGTCATTCGCCTTGTCCATCATTGCGTTCTCCTTGAAGTGCGTGTTTGTGTTGACTTTGCCGAATGCAACTGATGGGTCTTGTGCTTGAGAGAGAGCCGCCTCCACTGTTGAACGTGGTGGCAGATCCTTTGTACGCATCGTGTTCCGATCATCAAGAAGTGGAACTGTAGAGTCCAAGAACCAAATGCCGTATGACACTGGTACCAGTCGACGCGCGTGTGGGTCCTCCCAGTCCAACATGTCCAAACTCACACGACGCAGTAGCTGGTTCGCCGTGGAGCGAATGTAAAGCATACGCCGTTTATGGTCTCGCACAATGGACCACTGCGTGGCTTCACCCATCGGCGGACGCACCACCGTGTTAAGCAGATGCAGTGCATCCGACACCACACGCTGTTCCTCGGTCGCTTGAACATACGACGCATGCACTGTAGGCACATTATACCCCTCACCTACCTTCTTATTCAGCACCGATAGTCTCACAAATCTCTCCGTCGAGCTGTATCCTCCAGGCAGTAAGTCTCCACTATTGATAGTCCCCGTAGTCTGGTTTAAATGCTTGTTCAGCAGTTCTAACTGCTCTTCGAGAGGTGGATCATTGGTCAACACCCCGTTCGGGTTGTCATGGAAAATGGTTTTCCCATTGAGGAACTCAATCACTAAACTTTTCCCATTGCGATCATGGACACTGACGTGAAGTGGAGCTGTCTTGGCCTTGCCGTCAGCTGGGGCAGCTATATGCAGGACCTGTTGCGCCACTTGACCATTGATCCCAGCAAGCTGCACATATTTAAGACCTGTTTGCACCTCGTCGACTGTTGCGAAATTGCCCAAAATATAGGAACAAATTGAAGTGACCACGGGCTTGGAGTTGTTGAAGTTAGTGGCCCCAATTTCCGGTGTGGGGTACTGTGAGGCCTCTAGATAGAGCCAGGCGGCGGACAGTCCGGCCTCATTCAGGCCGTCAGCTGCCACATTGACGCCATACACGTTGGCCGCCACAAAGCCCAACTTGTTCCGCCATTCAAAATCTGGGCAAGTGGTACACCCAGAAGCGGGAAGTTCTTGGAAATGGGTATTTCTCGGGATCACTTCGAGTGCCGAGTCGAGATCTGCCTGGAAGTCCATGGTACGGCCGCTGATGACGCTGTGGGAAGAGCCTGCAGCGGATAGGAGGAAGTCCGAGCAGCTTTTGACTGGGGACAGGAGTTGCAGAGCCAACGCTAGGGGCAGAAGTAGTCGAGGTGACACCATATTGGAGCTCTTGGCTGAAGTGGATGTGAATCACATTGTGATTGGCTAGATAGCAATTGGATTTCGGGAGCGCTGATTGGCGGAGGACGCGTGCCGTACGGAAAGGGATACACTATGTGGTGCACGTAATTGATTCACTTCAACTAGAATAGCCAATCGTGAAGAAAGGTGGTGGAATCTTCGGCTCGTGTTGCTGAACCCCAGAAGACCCACGTGGACCACGGAGGACCAATAAACTTCGCTGACGTGTGGCGCCGCTACTTCTTTTTGTTGATTATGGATAGAGGTTCCATCGCTACCTCGCTCGGCTGGGATCTGTGCGAGTTGACGAAAAGATAAGAAGTCTATTATAGTTCGTATTTCCGAAGTCGTTAGAGCAACGGAAAAACGCCCATCCTAACGTTGCTTTTGTGTTAACGTTGCTTTAATTCGCGCAACTAATTATTTTTCACCAAATCGTTGCCGCAGCCACATTTCCCCTCCATTCTCAAAAAAGCACGCGGCGGCAGAAGCGAGACTTGCGACGGCATGAAGAAGCGTCAGGAGCCAGGACAAGTGCGTTAATCGTTGCATATGTTCCCGCGAAGAAACCTTGCTTCGCTGTCCTGTCCTGCCTCCAAGTTCCGAGTTCTGCTTCCGAGCTGTCGAGATTGAAAACAGCTTTACGAAAGACACAGGCAGACAATGGACACCAGGGCAACCAACGGCTGTGTAAGATGCTGCATGGGTGCATCTATGGAATGCTGGGACAGGGATCCCAGAGGTTGCGGTGAGGCAATTGCAACTTCGTACATGTCAAAAGACCTCCGTCCGATCGGAGCTGCTGGACGGATTTACTCCTAAGCAATCTATCCAAGAATGCTCCGCCATGGCACTCGGGCTTCGATTCACTGTGCTGGAGTGAAAACCACGGGCTGTGACCGTGCCAGTTATATGAAAGAAAACGTGTGTGAGGCCAGATTCGGCAGTATCGTCATGAACTGCTTCGTAGTCAAGCAAGCGATTGCTCGCTTTGTATTAAGATTGAATAAACTCGTTTTTTCCTCAATAGCTTGCTTCTTCGTTGGCAACACTGCAGGCGTCCTCCCTCCGTCCTCTGGCCACTACAAATTTACATCTTCACGCACAAATGTCTTATTCTGAATAACAAAATACTATCCGATACTGTAGTATGATAATGCTCGCCCCGAGCGCAATCGGTGTTACTGGTAACCGCACAAAATAAAATAAAAACAGAATAAATGATAATATTATTTCGCTTGTTGCCCGAGTATTAGCGTTGCTCTTGTGATATCGTTGACTGTGTTAATGTTGCCAGCTGTATTATCGTTGCTCGTGTTGCTACAAGAGCTCATCTTACCGTTGCGGTAACGAGCTCCGTATTGCTCAACGATACCAGCTTCGAGTGAATTGACAGGATCAAAATAGGTAAACTTCACTTGGTCGTCGCAGAAACCCCTTTTATTAACCCTTTGCGTTGAGCGATACGCTTTCTAAATGCAATTTGTGGAGTCAATGCGTAGTACGTCTAGTATTGGTCCACACACACACACAGGCAGACGCGCATCCAACCCAATTCAGGCTAAGCTTAAGAAAAGAATGCATTACTGTTTTTACTAGGTCTAAGCCATTAAACCTAGCACAAGTGCGACCAGGCCTGCCATGGCCGAAACGGCGACACCAGCGGAAGCACTCGAAGCGGTTGACGTCGCGCTGCCAGAATCGCTTGCACTATCGGAAGTGCTTGCACTGTTCTCATCCCCGACATCAGCCTGCTGTGAGCTTGAGCTACTGGTTGTGTTTGAACACTCGAAAGCGGGCCAAAGCGTCTTGTCCGACGTGCTGGAGTCATCACCTGGGTTAGACACGCCACTAGTCCAAAGCGGGGTGCTGTCGGTGCCTGCACTCCACTCACAACACGGGTCACCCAGTTCTTCTCCGTTTGTTTGGCCATCGCCATCTGAGTCAGCCGTACACAGTTCCTTGGTCCACGCTTCCCCCATGTCTTCGTAGTCGTTGCCAAAGCCATTCAGTGCGCCGCCACCGTCTACATCTTTGTGGCCGATCGCCGCGACACCATCAACCTTGTCACCATTAGGGAGCGTGGCTACAAAACGGGGATATCCAGCGACTGGAGCAACGAATGTTGACAACGAAAGGAGAGAGATCACTGCGGGGCCTGTCACGAATCGCATCATGTTTTGTTAAGAGATGTGGTGGCTGGTGTTGCTTGACTTGAGCTTGTCACGAGAAAATCGGAAGTGAACAAAGTTGTTAGTAAAGGAAATACCACCAGAATGCAAGACGATGCGACAAGTTTTAGTCGGTCCGATGAAAGTCTCAGCTTGAAACAGAAACCGCTACGCAGCCTTGCAATGGACAGATATGCTCTGATGGCCGTTGCTATATTCTGGTGGTCGGTGACCACTAGTCGCTGGAATATGCTGGCGACTGACAAATACGCTTCAGCTTGTCGACAGGCGAACGATGTAACCTAAAACGCCTTCTCGCTTGTAATCTCGTCTTCAGTTTATGCGAGTTACTTCCTCTTCCCAACGTTTACGGCTAGTGCGATGTAGCCAATCACTCGAAAACTGACGCTCAACGCCAGCAGCAACCACAAGTCTGACGCGACGGACCAATTGGAAATCCCCTTATTTGCCAGCACTTCGAGACCCGTTGTGGCAGCACATGTCGCTCCAGCGCATGCGATTTCATCAACTCGTCGCCAAAGCACGCGCATGAGTCCGTAGTAACTGTACCGGAAAGGCGTGATGTACTGAACCCAGCGCAGAACGACAGGCACATCGCTAGGGTCGATAAAGAGACCACCGAGCAACAATAGAGGCATCAGCACAATGTTACCTGCAAGTGGAGCAATGTCGATGCGCCGACACACGCAAGAAATGCAGTAGCCAAACCCCACGCATGCGCTGTGAAGAAGGATCATGACGAGCTACATCTGGATATACATGCTGAAATCGTGGCCAATACCAACCAAGAAATACAGTGGCAGTAAGCTGATGATGGGCAATACTACCTGTTGAGGCAGCTCACACAGGTTCTTGGCCGCGTACCAAGATGCGACAGAGTATAGTCCGATATCGTACTCGCGGTAAACGATAGGAAGTTCCATCGGCACCGACATAATGGCCGGCATCGAAGCTCCATAGACCTGTTCCGTCACGATGTAGAAGAACGCGCCAGAGAAATTCGACACGCCTTGCTGGTCTAGCGAGAGCTGGAAAAAGATGATACCAACGAGTAGCGTCGTCACGAGAGTCTGCACGCTTTGCAGTCTCAGAGCTGTCTTGTCGCGCAGTAACCTCAATGCGTTGCGCGTCGCCAACACCTGGATTTGACCCCATACTGATGCTCGCGAGTCTTCGAACTCCAATGTCTTCTCCTTCGAGCGAGGTGAATGTACGATGTTCCTACTCGTTACAGAGCTGTTAATATCCTGCGGGTTGACAACTTCAATCGCGTCGCTATGCTGAGCCGCGTGTGTCTTCCAAGCCTCTTTCAATGTGCGTACCCGTTCAACACCAGCTTCATCTGTATCAGCATCAACCACCACGATCTTCTCCATGAAATAATCCGCCGGATTCATAAACGTTGGGCATTCATAGCCGCAACCTGCAAAATACTCCACCACATCCGTCGCTTTCCCCTGGTAGATCGTCGCGCCATCTGCAAGCAGTTCCAGTCGATCAAACAGAGCAAATACCTCTGACGACGGCTGATGTATCGTAGCCACTACCGTTCGTCCTTCATACACAGCAAGTCGCCTTAATTGCTGCACCACCGACTTGGCCATAAAACTATCCAGTCCCGACGTCGGTTCATCAGCAAACAGCACCGACGGGTTCGTCAGCAGCTCCGTCGCCAACGCCAATCGCTTCCTCTCACCACCGGAAATTCCGCGCTGCATCCACCCGCCAATCAGTGTGTCCTTGCTCTTAGCCAACCCAAACTCCTCCAGCAAGGAATCTACTCGTCCAAGACAGTGGCCACGCGTGAACGAGCCACTCATCCTCAATCTCGCTTGCAGGGCCAAGTGCTCTCTCACTGTCGTGGCATGGAACAAATCTTCCTGCATCACGTATGCCGCAAAGCGCTTGAGCTGCTTACTCCACGGCGACCCGTTCACGGTCACTTGTCTTTTGATGGAATTGTTGCGTCCCGAGATGCAGTCGAGCAACGAGCTCTTCCCAGCCCCGGAAGGTCCCATGACCACCAACAGTTCTCCAGGTCGAGCCACGCCACTCATCGACTCGAGAATCATTTTCTGCTCCGGTCCCTTAGTTTGAGCATTTGTACAGGTACTTCAAGTTGCAGTGAACGCCATTCGAGTGTCAGGCGAGGAGTTTCCACGGTGTCCACTGCTCGCCAACTTGATCAACTTTGACATACTCCTATTCATCCAGCCGAGTCCATTCAACAATGGCGTCGTTACGTCTACGTGGCGGTGACACTGCATTATCAAATATGACAACCTCTCCTCAACCGTACATCGGCGTCACGACACCACGGAACTCTCGACCAAATAGTAGCGAAGGTTCTCTCAAAAATGATACGCTGTCTCCACACGTGGAGACAGGGTCTCTCTAATCTGGTGGTGTACGACCAACTAAAAGAATCAATTAATGGACGATTGAGAGTGAGTTCTAGCTGTTCATGGCGCAGAGAAGAACGCGAAGGTGATGCAGACAACACGCACCGGCAGGTAGCTCCACGCAGAGACGAAGGCGACGGACGTCCGACTCGGAGTCTTGCCTTGTTGGTTGTGGTATCGTGTAGGTGCTTACGTAATCCATATATCCCCTCTAATTTGATCCAAACGGTTTATCGATTTTGAGAAATTTGAGATTAATTTCAGTCCGAATCCGAAAAAGTAACGGCTAATAACGACGCATTGAAGCAGATTTCAGCTATGAACAAAAGGGAAAACTCGGATTATGTTGAAATTCCTAAAACCGAGATCTTTTCTTCAACTGAGCTCCAGAAAGTGCGTGCATCTAAGAAGGCAAGCGGTGGAAAGACTAAGGGAGCGACTTTTTGGAAGTGACTGCTGCTATCGAGCGATTGGTGTTGTGGACGCTAGTTGTTCTGATCTGGGCCAACTCCAACAAAACATTTTGAGTCGAGGTGCGCGGCGTTATGATGCTTAACCGGACGACCAAACACCCTCTCGACTACTTACTTAAGTAGACTGAATAAAACGTCAGCGGGCGCTGGAGGGAGTGGCTAGCTTATGCGTTACTTAGAAGTATTTTCCAAACGAACTCGCGAATGTTCTACACTGGAAGCGGCTGAGCTCGCTGCAATCGTAGAATGAACTTTGAAGACAAGAAAGGATTTCCTGCTGTATTGGAGCCTGACCCTCTTGAGGAATCCCTTTGTGGCCACGATCGAAGAAAGAATGCCCCACTAAATGTTGGCTCTCCAATTCGATGGCTGTTTACCAGTGGAGATTCACGTGTGCTAACTTTTCAGTTGTCGATTCACTCGTTACGGACTTTCGGGACGATGAAAAGACGAAATGTGAAGATCGGAGTTTTCAGCAATTCAGTCGATGTCGTGGTATTTCATTTTCTGGTTTTGACTTCCATGTCAACTGAACTTTAATAAGTTTGGGACGCCGGTCTCGGATGGTCTTCCGCGTTTTATTGACGCTCAAGGGGCGGAAGGTACTGTTGGATGCGAACGGATCATTCGAATGGGTCGCAATTTGGACAAGCTCTCACTCTGCGAGTTCTCGGTTGACTTGCAACTTAATATAAGGGAATATCGTCCTGTCTTGAGTTGTCGTTGGCAGAATATGCAGGAGCTCACAACAACGACCTTGAGTGATACAGAGAACCCGCTTACGAAGTGTATTCACCTCACCGCCCGCGGGTTCGAGTAACTTGTGGTGGGATGGCTGCGGCACTGTTCCACAACTATAAATCCTGCAAGTTTTGATGTCTGCTCGCTTGAACTATTGCAAATGGTGAACACAAAGCGGTACCTGGAGTACTTTGAAGTCCTCGTTCGAAAAGAGGTGCCCCCGCTATTTTACTACCTTCCACAAGCACCACCTTACGCCAACCGAGCGGATAATTAAGCTGCCGTCCCGTTCTGAGTGTAATAAATTCCAACACAGCGGTAGCTGGAGGGCGAAATAAACTGAAGGGAATATTTACCCTGTACTGGGCCAGAATGTGCTATCCATGGTGTTTTCGTTGGCAGCTTTCGTGATCTCCGTCAATTTTACTCCCGCTTAAGCCACGGGTGGCTTGTAAGGGCTGGCATAAAGAACTGCAAATACTACACGACGTTAGTTTTGGTCTTCGAGAGCTAAATGACAACCACGAAGATCACAAACCGAGAGGTATTGGATCAAGTTTCGTGTGTCGAAGTAAAAAGATGTTTGCAAGCACTACGTAATCCTTGAAAAATATAAGCCAAATGCCTTTGAATACATCACGTAGCAACCAGCAGGTTACCTGCTAGTACAGCGGCTATTAATAAGTCGCAAGTTGTGTGATCACCAACAATTTCACATGCATACAGTGGGTGATCCGCCTCACCAGCATCACCAATATGAAAAGAACAAGACGTACACTAACTGTTGATGCTGTATTATTCATGAACGTTCAATGCTAGGTCCATCTTGGTGTTTTGGTGCGGCCCACGTCGTACCTCATTATCGCCTACAGCAACAGACCAGAGATGCGAGTTTACTGAATGTCGACGAATTGGATCTGTCTACGTCGTTCGATAGAGGCTGTGTGTGCTGAGTGTGCTGATCATTGCTCACGTAGTTACCCGACGGCTCTGGTGTTGGTTCCCATTGTAGCGTGTCCTGCGAGTGTTGCTTGCCACCGGCACCCAGCATAGGCAAACTGGGCTGCGTGTTTAGCTGCCTGGTTGATCCGGATTGCTTGAAGTGCTCCATTATAGGGGCGCGGTCGTGCTCGGGCATCTTGGGCGAATCGAGCGTGTCCATCGTGAATGCTTCTGAATGCGAAGTTTCGAGTGCGAAGCTGTTGTGAGAATGAACGAGCTCACCAGGGAAGATGATGACGTAGCCCACTGATTATAGCCCCCATCCGGCCCAAATGATTATGACTCGGTGAAAATCCACTTTCCTCCATCTGCTTCAAGCTTGTGAATGTATCGCGCGACATATCGGAGAGTCTCCAATGGAGACGACTTGGTATTAATACATGTATATGTACATGAAAAGTATGATCATGCTTCGTATCGTGCCAGAATATCGCTACATGTACAATGACCGCCGTCATGCCAGTACTGTACATGTATCTCAATGAATTGCAAAACGTCGGGACCACAGTGGCGCTTGTTTGAGGACATTCAAAATCAACTTGTTTTGTTCACTACAACCTAGGTCTTATCATGGATACCTCATGGTAAACCATGAGATAATACCGGGAAGCCTCGGGAAGTTTTCCACTTAAGCCGAGCCGCCCATTGCCCTGGCTTTCGTTTACGAAGACGTCACCTAGTTTTTGTTGTTGTTACCATTCGAAGGCGCCACCGTTCCGGGCGTGTTGTTATTGGTCGTCCCAAAGCTCCAGCTGTGTGTGTTCGTGCCAGTCGAAGGTGCTGAAGTGCTGTTGCTCGCTCCAGACCCACCCCAACCGGCCACGATACCATCATATAAAGACTTGCGCACCATCGCCGTATTTGCTCCGCCTGGCTGGTACCACGGCAGTGGAGCCTTCGTGCTGAGCCACGAGTAGTTGTCGTCATAGCCCCAGATCGTCACACCGACACATCGCTTCACCTGCTTGCAAGCTGCAACAGTGTTCTTGTAGACGTTGGCCTGCTGGGTTTGCTCTTCCGAGGATGGCGAGGACGAACTTGCTGTCACGTCGACTTCAGTGAGGGCAACATCCAATCCAAGAGCTGTAAAGCGCTCAAAGTTCGCCACTTGGTCGGCGGTTGTTGCCTTGTCGGCAAAACCGAAGTGAGACTGGAAGCCAACACCGTCGATGGCGATCCCATCATCTTGTAGTTTCTTGACCATGTTGAGTACTGCCGTGGACTTGGCGTTGATCGTATTCGTGTTGTAGTCGTTGTAGTACAACTTCGTCTTGAGACCGAGCGACTTCTTGACGGAGTTGGCGGTCTTGAAGGCCGTCGTGAGGAAGTCCATCCCTGTCGTCGTGTACCAGAACGAATTGCGCACCTGCGCGTTGTCGCCCATGACCTCATTGGCGACGTCCCAGGCGTAACACGAATCACCAAAGTGCGTCATGACCTTCGTGATGTGGTTTTCCAACGCACTTAGCATCTCCTCCTTGCTAAGGCTCTGGACCCACTGAGGGGTCTGCGAATGCTGTGAGACAACCAAAACGACTGACAGACAGCGTTCAACATTTATCACGTACCCAGGTCAACGTGTGGCAGCGCACTTTGGCGCCCATTTCCTTGGCGAGAGCAACGAGAGCATCTCCGGAATCAAACTTGAAAGCGTTCTGCGTGTATTCGGTTGCATCCCACTTCGTGTAGCAAAAATAACGTAACTTTGACGTTAGGAACTAGCAAGAACATATAAACTACTGTGGCGTAGTCGTTGTACCTTCATAGCGTTACCAGGGGTGAGCATGCCGAAGTCATTGATATTCTTGAGAACTTTGAGGGCGGCGGAATCCTTCATGTCTTGATCCACCGCTGTGCCCATGTACTTGCCCGAAGCCTTGGCCATGTCGTTCAAGCCACTTGACCCCGTGTACGTAGACTTGGTGATAGAGTCACCACTCACGACTGTGAGAGAGCTGAAGCCCACAGCGAGAGCAATTGCGCGGTTCATGGTCACTCAATAGGAGGGGATCTGCGCGCTCGAGGAAGCAAAACGAGAAATGTGTCAAGGATGGACGTGGGCCCTGCTCAGTTCGAGATCATGAGATCGGGCGTTCCGCTCTTTTACTGTTCGCACTTTCGGCAAAAACTACATGTACAGACGGGTGCTGTTCGTATCCTGGTAGAGATAAAGAGCTCGCGCGGCGGGGGGGGGGGGGGGGGGGGGGCACGCGCTGGAGTCCGAACTCCAGCGTCCACTTCAGCCTGCAGGGCCAGATACCATCGAGGCATCTTTTGGGCCCCGACTCAGCAAGGGAGAGAGTTCCTGGTCCCAGATGGACAGCCAAGCGCTCACGATCTCTTTGTGGTTCTCGTGGAATCGTCTCACCAGGCTCGGAGCGGAGCCTCGGACTGACACTGTGAGGTGCAAAAACCGTATCATTTTGATCGCAGCACTGTTCCTTGAAACGAATTGTATTATTATAATTCATGCACGTTGTTTGCGATCTCGTCGCAGCGTCTTAAGTATTATTCAATGCTTGGTGATATTGTGAGCGGTAGAAAGAGTTCTTACTGGACTTGGTTACCTTGAAAGGCAAGCAAACTACGGTAGAGTCTGCAACACGTGCACTGCTGGAAGTTCCAGGCTCCTCCGTAAAAGCGTTGTTCGTGGAGGCACTCTTCAAGGAGAAGAAGATAACATCCAGAGTGCTATTATAGTATACAGGTAGTAATCCGTTCTGCGCTCCCGTACGTTGAGTCAGCATTGTTGACACCAGGATACATGTACCATAATATGGTACACATGTATTATATGTAGGGTAGTTTTGGAACACCCCAAAAGGGCAACAGTACTTCGAGTTGATGACACTGGCGGACACGGTGGCGAAGAACTGAGTGGTAGGACTTCCAAGGAGGTGACGACATGCACCAGTGCGCAACATTCGTAGTTAAGTGCATACATAACTTCATTGAAGACTGCGCAAAACACTTCAGGTCTTAATGCCGAGATTATATCTCGGTCATCATGACAGCACACGCGAGAACAACGCAAACGAAGACGCCGAGGAAAGAGGCATGGGAAGTATTTACAGGATGATGAGCCGTCTTGCTGAAAACTTGGGTCAGTCAAAGACTGCGGACAACTGGATGTACAAAGCGTGGCAAAGTGAAAAGAAGAATACGTCGGCGGTGGCGAATGAGCTGAAGATTCACAATCTGCCTCCGTGGCAGGCCAACCCCCAGGCCTTATCCCGCTACGGTGGATATTCCGAGTTTACTAAGAAGTTGGAGGAGGCGGTTTGAAGAAGCTCCAAGCGTTCTAGGAGGAGCTAGGGAAACTTGTCGAATCTATCAGCAAAATAAAAGTACTTCCAGCAATACTACCTGATGTATGTCTGCGTCGAGTTGCTGTCATCGGATCTACGGTCGGTCACTACGACTAACCAGCCGTAGGGAACCATGTTTGATAAGCTTAGATTAATCTAATCCCGTTGTTGTTGATGTAGTGATTTCAAACAAAAACTTCCTGCACAAGAAATGAAGCGTCCATGCGCCGAAATGCAAATATTTTAACTTTCATGTTATTATAATATCGTGGACGTCTTCGCTCGCCAACACCAGTGGTCGCTGTAAATTCGTTCGTCTACGTTTCAGTCTTTGTGACTGCAGCAAATCGGAATATTATTGCGAACACGTACTGGTCGAGCTCAGAGCATGCTGCAAGCGACGAAGCCACGCATGTTTACTTCTTGGTTGCTTGCAGTACGGTAACACCCTGTGGAACAATTAGAGGTCAAAGAAAAAGACCTTGGAGGCAAGCGAAATTAGTTGTATCCAGTTGATTAGTTTGGTGTGGTGCATCATAAATGCGGTGGCATAACTTTGGTGTTGGGGAGCAGGCACGGATTATATCGCCGGGGAATAGCGTTCCAAATTCGAACAGGTTCGTTGGGTGGAATCGAAAACACTACAGACAGCTCACTCAGAAACGTTCGGTTGTAAGTTGTACGAGCCGATAACTCCTCCAAATTGGGCAAGATTCACGTTAAATCCAACTTCATCGTCCTAAAGGGTTCAATACCTTCAGCATATCGGTCAAAGCAGCTTATCGTAATCCACAGAGATTACGATAGCTTCATCCGCACGATATTCGTCAAATATTAAATCTTCTCACTCGAGTTGTCAGCGCCGGCAGCCTGAAATTATCGCTTGCTGTTTCCGTCATCGCTACACGCTCGAGCATTGGGCGTTAACCACGAAACGCTTCACATATGACAATGCTTGCGAGGCTGGGCTCGTGCCACCAATCGAAGCTAGTTCTTCTAGTGTTGTGTTTCGCTGTTCAATGAAACGCAGATATATTCTTTAGGACATACAGACCCCAACATTGCAAGAAACTTTCTGGACCTTGAATGCCCATTTCATGAAGTCCATTGAGAACGAGAAATTCTACTGAAGTACTTCAGAAGTACCATTTACGTTCTCATTGCGAAAATAAAGAATAAACTAACCATATTGACATGTGTCCGAACATCTCCAAATCTCCAAGTCCTCCGGGTTCCATCTCCAAAAAATTGGAAGTGGATAAAGTCACAACGTGAGAAGGAGCTTCTATAACGGTAACCCCCTTAATTTACCAGTAAATTATTTATTTTATTTTTCAAATCTCTAAATACAAAAGTTTAAACTACGTGACCCCCCCCCCTCTCCACGCGTTCATCCGCCCGCCCCGTCCCTCCATTCGATTCATTTCAGGATTTGCGCCGGAGGAGTCAAGTAGCTGCAGGCGCGCGCACCTGTCAACCACGGAAGCTCTAACGATAGAGACCATGCCAAGAAGAAGGATAGCAAGTCCAAGTATCCATCTGCGTTCGAGATTCTAGAACGCCTTGAGAAACGTGCAGATGCTCGCAAAGAACGTGAGCACGAGCGAGTCTCCACTGAAAAAAGTTTTGAGTAAATAGAGCTGGATACCAAACGAGAGGAGCGTGAAGAGCAAGACCGTCGCATTGTTGAGCAAGCTGAGACCCAACGTCAGATGACAGAGCTGCTGGCGAACACACTGAAAGCCATATCATCCGCCTTCGCTCAGCAGAATAAGTGACCGGGATATGGACGCAGCTAATGTCGCTCGAACGCGACAAGTCAAAGGTAAACCACGAAGTTTTGGGTTTTTTATTTGCGTGAAGAAGACTATTAATAGCTGGACTAGACAAGTTTCATTCAATCTACTTACCTTCCGATGGATGGGTAGTCGTTTTCATCAACGGTGCCGGAGTTCAAATCGGCTAAATACATCTCCAGCGACGGTAGACGGCATCGAAAGTACTAGCTTGGTTCTTGCGTCGTACACACGACAAGTAGTTGGTAAAAAAAAAACGTTGCAACGATGAATAGCGTTGCAATCGGAGTCTCGAAAACTTTCATGTTCGTGGCCAACGCAAAGGACTTTCAGTAACATACAATCCAGCCAAAATTCCCCTCAACAGCAATTCGAGCACGGCTTAAGGCGCGATTAAAACAACGCTCCTCCGCATTTCGACGCAAGTTTGAAAATCGAGTAATTAACCAGCTCTTCATGGAGTAGCCTTGGTCTCCATACAGGTGAAAGCCGGGGTGGCGCTCCATGTCGTTCACCACATTACTTTCTCGGAGAATGAAGACGTCATGACGACGGCCTTCCACCGACCCGAACATGGAGGCAATTAAGCCCTTTGCTATCGTGATGTTTTGGGATTTGATGCAATGTTTCTTTTTGTGTCCGCTGTAGAGCTGTTCTTGAAAACGAACAGGTAGGCATGTTTGACGGGTAGCCCCGTCGATAAACCCAAGGCACTCCGTGAGACGCTCTACCTTGTTGAAAATGGCTTCTGCAGAGCGCTCTTTGTATCGCTCTACCAGTCTATGATCAAAGTTCATTTGGGTTTTGATGTTCTCGTAAACCATCTGCACTGTAATGTTCACAGCCGAGGAAAGCGCTGGTTCACACCGTCCAACTTCACTCCTCAGATCGTCGAGCCGGACAGGATAATTCAGACGCCACAAGAGCAGCAAAGTGCTTCTTCACGAGAGACAGCACATCACTGGCTGGTATAGATCACTTCCGGGAGACCCAAGTGCAGCTGAAGCTGCCGAATCTCGTATGTTTCAAACCGGGATAAACGACGGCACGTTGCGTGATCGTGACTGTCAGGACTGAAGCGAACACGGGGGTAACTGCCGCCCCAGCTCAGCTTCTGCAGACAAAGAATTGTGCAGTGTGAAGAGCGACAGCTCGTAGTCGTAGCCCGTAGCATGTAGAGCTAGGACCAGAAATGAGGACTCCTTCGCATCATCGTCTGCCGCCATCATGTTGGAGCGAACCTCTTGATTTTGTTGTACACTTACCCTAGTTTCTCGCGTAAGGCTAGGGACACAACCAGTAAACTAAAGTTCAACCGCAATGCTTGGAATAACGCTACGGGAAGATCTGCCGCCACTTTTCCAGTGACTTTTTATTCCAGAAACTGAAGTTTTTTAGTGAGAAATGCAGAGCGTGATGCAATCTACGACACGCCAACTATTTCGGCTTGGGCTTGGAGAATGTCTTGGTGGTCGGCTTGGCTGACTTCTTCGGGGAAACAGCGTGTGGAGAGGTGTCTCCGGCGATCGAATCGTCGTCGCTCTCGCCATGGTCGCTGCTCTCGATATAGGAGTCATCGATGTCGTCGGCATCTTCTTCATCGTCGTCTGCGTCGACGTCGGCCGCGTCTTCATCCGGAGGCAGTGCAGTGTATTCGCCGTTGACCTTGAACAGTGAATAGCCCGGAAGTCCCTATTTGGGGTTGTACGGTGGGACAGTGGGCATCACGTACGCGTCGTCGCGGAGCTCCTGACGAACGACAAAATGAAGGTCTTGGGTGCACTTGCTCTGGATCAACTTACGCCACACATCTTTCGAGAAATCACCTTTCCAATGTTTCTTGGGCTTGCGCGGAGACGTCACATTCGGGTAGACTCGTGCTAGAGCACGGTCGCTCAAGCGGTTATCGTATTTGCGAAGGTCGGGGTCCAGGGCCTTGGACATGGTGAGAAACGCTGGTAAGTGCTTGAAGCTGTCCTGTTCCAGATGGAACGACTTGAGAGCGTCCCGAATCTTGGTCTGGAATGCTAGCTTGTTGTGGCGGTATAATTCTCTAGGTCTTCCATCACCCGACCTCGATAATTCTTGGCATCGACCGAGTTGCGTCCAGGCTGACCTCCCCACCACATCAGCTCCCGGTGGCCATTGAACTCCAGGCGATGGAGAAAGTTGTAGTAACCCCAGGTTTCCTCACAAAAGCTGATGAACTGGAAGCGTTCCGTAATGGCCGACATTTTGTGGTTGCGACGCTAACCTTGGGTGGCAGCGTCCGACAACGGAGCGTCCAAGCCCCACTCCCAGAACTTGGACTGTCCCGACATCCAGAACCTCCAGAGTGCGAGGTGAACGTCGGGGTATGCGGCCGGGTCGTACCAAAGGCGCTGACCCTCCCCAGGGTAAGCCCTCGCTTCAACCGCGACATGGAGATTCGCGGCCTTCCGGCAGTTCCTCTCAAGACCCTGCTTCACTGCGGCCGGAGAGCGAGGTGAGACACTAAACGGCACGTGGGACTGGGGTGAAGTTGGTGGTGGTTCGGCAGTTGGTTAAGACGGAACGATCTTCTGCTTCTTGGTGTTCCCCGAGACTTGGTGGGACAGACTGCCCGGTGGAGGACTTGAACGCTTGAGACTGTTGGTGAATATTGGGTGGTCGGGTGGCTTACCCCCACATCGTTGATGAGATGCAGCTGGAAGCAACATCACGGGTCCGCTGAAGGCGTCGTTGTCATCACCGACACCCTTGATCAGCATCTTGGCGATGTCGTCAAGTACTTCGACCCTGACGGAGAGCTGGTACTGCGCGAGGACTTTACGCATGGCGGACCAGAACGAGACCGAGGCAATGCGCTTGCCTGTTAGGGTGAGCGGGTCGTCGTTGGCCTTCTTCTTGAACTCGACGAGCTCCGAGAAACGCTTGAGGAGGTCGTCGCCGCCGCCTCCGGCGGGCGTCTTGTTGGCCATCGTGGTGCTAGTGGCAGGCGTGCCTGGAGGCTAGTAACTTGGGGCGGAGAGCAGATTTGTGAATGAAGATTTCCTTTCCTTTAGAAGAGATTGGAGCCATGATTGATGGTCGACTGATGACTGGAACAGCAAGTGGCAGTTGAACGGTTGGTAAAGTGCGCCGGAAAAATGGAGAAAGTGAACGGAATTCGCTGGTGGAAATTGACCGGATCGACTTCTGTCAATCTGTGATGCTCTGGTACTGCACTGTTCCAATAAGGCGAGCCGTCCCATAGGAGTGAGCCTCGAGATGGATAAGAACGGTCCTTTTACCTGGAGAAGTATCGAGGCGCGAGCACTAGTTGACGCTTCTTGACGAAGACAAGTACCGACTTGTCGTAATGCTGCAGTAATGGTGTGCCGAGACGCACTGCCCAATTGGCCCGTCGCCCACAGAGCGGCTCTCGAGTGATGGAGGATCATTGGTCAGCTGTCGTCGGCAATCTTACCGATGCGGACAAGTGGATTTTTGTGGTCTCGTCCATCCTGGGTGGATTGATTGTGTGGGTGCTAACGACAACGCTCCGGGAAGTGACCTGGGATTTCATCGTGACAGTGTGGCACGCCCTGATGCTGAGCGCCAATATGCTGTCTGACTATTGGGTGCGTTTCCAAAGGAGTGCGTCGACATCCTGGTATTCGCGGGATGCAAGGACCTGTGTACGCTTACGCCGTGTGGGGCGCTCTGCTTTCGGAGCCTGACCAACTTTTGGAGGATAAGAAAGAAGCGTATGGTCGGTATGGTGAATTGAACCGGGTCTGGTGGCAAGTCGCGCGGATCACGCTTTACGAATATCGGCCCGATCTGACGATGAACACTCTGCGTTCGATGGCTAATTACGTGCGTGCTCTGCTAGGAACGTGCGCCGCGACGTGGCAAAGAATCTGTGCTGTGCTGCAAGACGCTTGCTGGACGCTACTGTTCGCGCTCTCGTTAATGCTCTACTTGCCCGTGACCGCCTTTGACTTGTTTGAATTCGTGTTATGCAGTGAGACTGGTGTCGCCATCGCAATCCTGCTCTTTAACATGCTGAACTACTGCCTGGAGTGGAGTGAGTGGGAAATACATGCGAGGGTTGGAGTGATTCTGGTTGGTCTCGTCACGCATGCTTGGCGTCGAGGTGAAGCGGGCACCAAACTTCAAACGCTGCCCCGGAAGGTTACTTGAGAACGCTTTGACGAACGTGCAGGCTAACACTGCAGCACGACGCCGTCAAGAAGCTGTAAATATAAGGCGGCAGCGCCAAGATGGTGAGGAAGTGCTGACCGACTTTCAAGATGCTTTGAGTGAGAACAATACGGTGGTGAACGTTGAGGAGGGCTTGCGGAACAGAACGGCCGTCGCGGCCGAGCTGCGTGCTGCGTGTTGTCGAACTACGTGTTTCCAAGCTACTAACAGAGCTGACCCAGGCCTCTCCAGTCAACCGAAGACGGCTGACTTCAAGTCGAGGAGAATGCCCCGCACCTGGTTGGGTGGGTGTCCAGCCAGGAGGTCGAATGCTGGACCCAGCTCCTGTCGTAGTTGGGCAGATACCTCACGTGGTTCGTGGAATGGCTACATTGAACAATCTAAGTGTACCCCTATTTTGGAACAGTGGTCCTCAAGAGGATGCAACTCCCAAATGATGGCACGAGATCGACTGAGGGAATTCGTAGCGGTCCAGGAGGGGCGACTCTTTTCGCACGCTGAACGGATAGAAACGTTCGAGCCAGGGCGACGTTGAGGACGGAGGGCATAGTCGCGATATGGAGCAGGTGGAGCATGCAGGAGATGGAGTGTCACGGTGAGGGACGAATGGTACACTGAAGTTGCCCGGTGAGTCCTGTAGAAGAAATATCATGCATATGAGCGAGCACGGCGAGTTGCCGGCGCTCGTGTTAGATTTTCAGTTGTACATCTTCCCCTAAGCGAGTAAGAAGGAATAACTAACAGAGAGGACTTTTGTTCATGTGGGATAATGCCCTGCACGGTGCCGTGCAGGACACTGCCAAGGCTGACGGATCACTGCACTGCCGAGACGGGAAATGTCCCATCTCGGCAGTATCGTGGGATCGCAGTCTGCGTTGCCTGCTAAAGTTGCAGCAACTGCTGCTTCCGTGCGGAAAGGCAGCTGCGCTAAGGTTGGTTGGCTGCGGCGTGCTGCCGTGCCTTTATACTTCGTTTTGCTATGCTTGTTTATTAAACCACTGCTTATATACTTTGCGTGGAGTCGAGGCTGGCGACGTTCACTCGCTCACTTCGCTATCTGCAGCGCAGATCCAACCTCGACTCCTGTCGCGGCACTTTGCCCGGCAACTAGCTGTTGTTTTCTTCTTCAGCTGCTACAAGTACAACAAACTATGGCAGTCCTACGCAGTGGTGCTGCCACCGACACTATTGTGAAAACCATAGCGCCTCATGTTATGAGCCCAACGCGGGCTAGTTCTGCGCTGGAGTCGACAAGCAATGCAACCAACCTCGCAGGTGCGCTTGCAGCGAAACTTGCTGCTGGAGCGCCGCCACCAACGGACTCTGCAACTCAAGACGGCGACCGCATGTTGTTGGAAGCTGTTGCCTGTTATCTTGCGCGTGTCACACAACCTGTTCCACTGGTGGCGCCCGACCAGCCGCCTGCTACGCAACGATTGGCTGAAAATGTGGCACCTGGCCAAATTGAATAATTTTCTTCGGATCTGGGTTCTCATTCAGCAATTGAGACTCCCCCGGCATCAATACTGCCACTACCGCTGCCGACACGGCCAAGAGCTGCCTTCTCGCTAACGGACGTCGTGTTGGACGACCTGCCGGTGCCTAAACGTGCCCACACCCTGCCACCAATCAAGTTGATGAAACTGTCGCAGCGCAGCGACTACCTAGACTGGAAAACGGAAGTTAGGCTAAACTTTACGATGAATTCGCTAGGTAGTATGACATTTGGCGCTGAACGCTTTGACGAAGCTCGTGCGAGCACGGACTTGAAGTACCTTTCGACCTGGGTCTAGCGGAGCCACAAGGCATTCACTACGCTTGCTCTCTCGCTCAGTGTGCAGTTGCGACGCACGCTGGACATCGAGCATTTCGAGCCGTGCATGGAGGCTCCGTCACAGCTTTGGGCAGAGATCCGCACCCATTTTGAGCAGGGAAATGGCGTAAATCCGACATATTTGAAGGTACAGATGGTTAGTCGGAGCTTGCAGAGTAATGATACAGTCGAGAAGTATGTACAAGATATGGAGTGCCGTCGGCGTGTATTGCTAGACAATGGAGGTGAGATAAAAGACTGGGAGCTCGCCGACCTGTTACTGTTCAATTCGCTGCTAGTGTTCCCGCAATTGGCAATGGACCACACGCGGTGGTTGGGTGAACATCATCCAGGAGACTTGAGCCTGCCTGCTGCTGTGCAGAAGCTGGGGACTACTGAGCAAAGTCAGCAATAGCTCCGCCAACAAGGTAGCGCTGGTGGTGAAGGGTCACGCGGCCTGCCACCACGCCAAGTTCATGGTGTTGCTGCACATGAACATGGTCAAACACGCAATGACAAGAAACACAAAAGGAACAAGGTGCAGTCATGTCGCAGAACGGTCGAATAGCAAAAGGCCGAATCGACGTGCGCAAATTGCAAGGCTAAAGGGCACTGGTATAAAGACCCGCAGTGTCCAGTACCAATGACTGCTGCACAAGCTGCGTCACGGGCGAAGCGTGAGCAAAAACGGCGTGCAGAAACGAATGTCCGTTCGTTCGCTGGTGCTGGTGAAGGAGCAGATGGTGATTTGACTGCTGACTCAGCCGAAGAGAAGGCTGCTGCCCCAAGTGCTGGTGTGCGAACCAAATCGATTTCTTCGACCCCCATTATTGTCCCGCTGCCAGTGGGAGGATTGGAGCCTACAATTGCTGCTGCTGCCACCCGCGATCGCCAGTTGGAACTTGTGCAAGCGTCGCAGCGTGTGATCAATGCTGCGCGCCCAACTACCGAGTCTGTGACGCTGCTGCAATCCTCAGGATCGGTGTATGCTGTGCAATCGGAAAATGTAGTGACCCGTGCAGAGGTTATTGCTGCTGTTGGGTCAAGTTTGGTAGGCATGAATTCTGCGAGCCGGCCTGGCTGGGAGACTATGACTACTGCGATGGTGGAGAAGGTGTTCGGCAATGTTGCAGTTGAAGCTACCACGACCCTGCGGCGCAAGGCTGTTGATGGGCCATGGTCACCCACCTCTCCGCCGTCATCGCCCGTGCCAATAGCAGAGGTGCGCCAAGTTGGCTACCTTTCTTGCTATCCTGCTTCGCCTGACAATGAACGACACCGGTCTACTGCACATCCGCCGCTGTACGACGAACGCAGAGACTCTCGTTTTGGCTATGGCGACACTGGTCGCTACAGTAACAATGTACCCAGGAGTAATCATTTGATTACTATAGATCACGTGGTAGATTGGGTGAGCGTCACTACCGGTCGCCCTTTGCAGATGTGCGACGTGATCTACGCAATCCACCACGTCAACGCAACGAACGTGGAAGTGGCTACGATAGAGAATGGCGTGCGCCAAGCCCCGCACGCAATCAAGGAGGCTATGGATCGGGATATCGCAATGTCCTTGCTATGGTCTTCCCCGAATCAGCCTCAATTGTGCCTACTGGTGAACTTGAATGGATCTTGGACTCTGGCTCGCAAGTGAACATCTGTGTGGACTTGTCGCTGTTCGTGAATTTCCTGGAGACTATCAATTTGCCGCAATTGCTGTTCGCTAACGGCTCTCGTGAGAAACCCAGCGTGCATGAGTCTGTGCTATTTCGCACGATGAACCATGCAACTGCGTGCATTAAAGATCGACTGCTGAATGAAGTAATTTACTCTGAGAAGTCTCCCGTCAACATTTTTTTTTTGAGCCAGGGTTATATGCAAGAGAACGGCTTTGCTTTGTCGTACTCTGGTTCTGGGCCGTGCATTGCCTGGTTGACGAAGGGCGATACTACGCTACGATTCGACCGCGTCGTCAAGATTTACCGCCTGCGCATGAAAAAGCCTGACTGCTGCAAAGTTATGTCCGTTGCTGATGCCAAGACCTCCCAGAACCCGATGAAGTTGCTGCACAACCGACTCGGGCACCTCAACATGCATGCCACCAAGCAGATGGTGAACAAAGGTGTTGATTTCGAAATTGAGATCAATGCTACTAAGCTGAACTTCTATGACTGTGTTGCATGCTATTCTGCCAAGTCTCGACGGATGACCTATGCTAGGAATCCCGAGTGTGGTACCGAGCCACTTGCCAAACTGTCCATGGATATTTGAACTGTGAACGAAGAGACGGTCGATGGGAAGACAATGTTTCTGTTCGCTGTGGACGAGTTTACGCGCTATAAGTGGGTGTTCCTGCTATCGAAAAAGAGTGAAACTGCAGCACTGGTGCTTATATTGATTCGCCAATTAAATACACAGTTCGCTAAAAGGAAGTGGAGTGTTGCGATGTTGCACTCAGACCAAGGCGGTGGATTTTGGAGTAACGAATTGCGAGAGTTCTGTGAAAGCGAGGGGATCGTGCAGAAGACGGCCAACGCATACTCGCACCAGGAGAACAGCATTGTTGAACGTGCTAATGGTGTAGTGCTACCACGGATTCGAGCTGCACTCGAAGCCACTGGACTCCTCAACTTGCTGTGGGGTGAGGCCCTGCTACATATCGCTGCGACTCTAAACAAGCTGCCTACCAAGTCGCTTGGTGCCATCTCACCGCATGAAATTCTCTATGGCACCACGCCCCAGCTAGCAGAGCTACGGACGTGGGGATGTCTCGTGCAAACACATATCCCAGAGGGCTCTCGGGCACGGAAGGAGAAGCTCAGCCCGCGTGCTGCGATGGGCTTGCTGCTGGGCTACAGTATGGAGACAAAGGGTACAAAGTTATTGAACTACAAGACGGCAAGGTCAACACATACAGAGTTGAACACATCCAGTTTCATGAAAGATACTCTGCGGACGCTACATACGTTGAACATTTGCTGCTGAAGGCGTTTCGTGACGGTATGCATGACCTGCCAAGTACGATACCGGTGGTGTGCGTTCGAATGGGCTTGGACTCACTGCTGATCAAGCGCCAACCACCAGAATCGGCTAATCCTGCTGACGCTAGACAACCTGTGCAAATCGTGTCTACCCCTGTGGTAGAAAGTGCCAAACGATTGCCAGGCCAAGACATGCTACTGATGCCCACGGAGAAGGACGCGCCAAGTCCGGTTCCTAATACAGTACTGCAGACTGGTAAGAAGGGTTCAGCCTCACGGTACAAGCGACACCGTAAAGGAGGAAAACGAGTACGTTACTCAACGAATTCGTCGACTGCTGACGAAGACTTCAAGGTGACTGTGCCACCTGTTGCTCCATGCACGTCTCGCCCTTGTCGGGCGACGAAATCCAACGTTCGCTTGCGCGATTACGTTGTCATTCATGTGCGGTTACATGCTTCGACGGTGGTAGTTCCGAACACCTTCAAGCAAGCTCGTGCCAGCCCTTATTGGAGCGAGTGGGAGAAGGTCATGCAGGCCGAGCTGTGCTCGCTGAACGAACATAAGACGTGGAAACTTGTACAACGGCATCAAGCCAAGGGACATGGCATTATTACCCGCCGTTGGGTCTTTGCTGTCAAACGCGACGAGCAAGGATTTGTGAAACGCTTCAAGGCGCGGTTAGGCATTCATGGGTTCAAGCAAGTTGGTGGTGTGAACTATACGGAGACCTATGCGCCTGTGATTCGCTTTGAAACTATACGAGCTGCTCTCTGCTACGCCCTTCAGCGTGGATGGGCTGTACTGCAGTACGACATAAAGACCGCATTCTTGTACGGAGCCCTGGCAGATACAATTTTCATGGAACAACCGCAAGGTTTTGAGATGGAAAGTGCTGACTACGTGTGTCACTTGCTGAAGTCCTTGTACGGACTGAAGCAAGCTCCTAATATTTGGAACCGTACGCTACATGAGAAATTGATGGCAATGGGATTCGAACGCCTGGGTTTCGACTACGGTCTGTACTCCAAGAGAATGGATGGTGAAATTGTGAAATTACTCACTGTCTACGTTGATGATCTGCTGGTTATGGGCTTACCTGCTACCTGTGTGACTACTGCAAGTCAGTTGCAGGAGACATTCGAGTTGACTACAATTGACCAAGTGAAGTACCTGTTGGGAGTTGAAATTCTGATCGACCGCCCGAGACGTCATGTGATTTTTTCTCAGCAGCAGTACATCATTGAAATTCTCAAGCGGTTCAACATGAAGGATTGCAATAGGTGCCGCACGCCAGAAGCAACGACAGAACTTGCAGTCAAGCAGCCGCCCAAGGACGAGCCGATGCCCTTCCGAGAGCTTGTGGGTGCATTGCAGTACCTGGCGTCGGCCTCGCGGCCTGATGTTGCACATGCTGTGCGCACGCTCGGCACATATCTTGCTGATTTCGACTACACGCATTACGCTACGGCAAAGCGAGTGCTTCGCTACCTGCAGGCCACAAGAGACTATGGTCTGGTGATGGACAAGTTGGACGTTCTGGTGTCTGCATACACTGACGCCGACTATGCTAATGATCCTGTTGATCGATTGAGTGTGAGCGGCTACATTACAATGCTGGATGGTAACGTGATGTCCTATGCGTCACGTAAACAAGCTATCAACGCGTAGTCAACTACAGAAGCTGGGTATGCTGCAATGTGTGAAGGGGCCAAGGACATTCTGTGGCTTGTGGGCCTATGTGCTGAATTACAATGGAAACATGCTACGCCATTGCTACTGGGCGACAATAAGGTAGTATCTACTTATCGGAGAAGCCTGGCAAACACCCCAAGACGAAACATATTGATAATCGCTTTCATCTTGTTCGACACTGCGTGGAGAACAAACGCCTGGTGACGCGTCACATTGGAACCGACGACATGATCGCTGATTGTATAACGAAACCACTCGGGCACGTGAAATTTGCGAAGTTCCGGTCTGCTATGAAAGTGCTGAGAATTAGGTAAGGTGCACCGCCATCGTCGTGATACCGACGGACAACTACACGAGTGGGAGTGCGAACATACCCACACAGCACCTGCTAGTTGCCTACTTTGGGACGTCAAGAACTACGCCGTGCTCTAGTCCTACGCTGCTACGAAGATGTGTGATGGAGCTGGTGGCTTACAGCCATGCGTTCTCCACTTCCCTTTACTGCACTTGTTTGTTTTTGCTATCAGATATTTGGTCGTGCGACCACTTCCGTCAAGACGTCGCGACTACTTGCATACTGTCCTGCATTGCTGCGATGGGTAATGTGCTCTCGTTGTATGCTGCCACTCGACAGCTGCCAACGAGATCAAGTGGGGGGGGGGGGNGCGACGTTCGCTCGCTCACTTCGCTATCTGCAGCGCAGATCCAACCTCGACTCCTGTCGCGGCACTTTGCCCGGCAACTAGCTGTTGTTTTCTTCTTCAGCTGCTACAAGTACAACAAACTATGGCAGTCCTACGCAGTGGTGCTGCCACCGACACTATTGTGAAAACCACTGCGCCTCAGTTCATTTTGTTAACTGCTCTTTCTTAGCATCCACATCAGCCTATTCTACCGAGACTACTTCCCATTCGAGAACTCCGCAGCTACCCGACCTATCAGCTTAGGGAGGGTGCGCGACATAGTTCTCTCGTTGGCCATTAGCTCCCAGTATTTTGAAAAATGACGTGGAGCCAATCATGTCGCGTCATACTTATCAGATATAGTACTGTACAGTGAGCCAGTATGAGTCATAAGTTATGAATAGAAAGGATAAGGCGACCAGTCATCGTCGCTTCTGATTGGTCAAAATCACGTTGCCCTTGACAATGAGAGCCCTTATGACAGGTAAATGTCGGTACACATGAACTGCCAACCAATGGTAGATTTGATTGTTAGACGCAGTGGATGGTCGCCGTATCCTAGTGATTACGATCGTAATCCATCCCATCAGCTTACATGTGTCAGTACCGGTACAGTATGTGTTCCGCATGCGTACAGTTTAACCTGTACTAAATGATTATTGATAAACAGGATATCCTGCTGTATATGATACGATATCGATCCACCGACTTGGCTTTAGTAAATGTAAAGGGTACAATGATTAAAATGATAACTGGAAAACTTCATACTTGATACGGTTTCGGATCAAAATCGATAGATGTTCGCCCCAAAAGACCGACGAGATGCTGAGAAATTTGATATTTATGTTATACATGATGTCGTGTAAGGCCACGCCACTTATCATTTAGTACGGGTGAGCTGTACCCACAATAAGCCCCTCAGCGGATCGTCTACAACACTAACTGACAGAAGGACAAGATGTAGCAAGGGTGGCACGCACCGTTCTAACAGAGAAAATCGTCCCATCGTACCGTCTTCTGAACGTCTGGCGGTAGGCAGTAGCCAATCAGTCCCATCAGTCTCATATCATTCCAATCGCTCATCGTCGAGTACATGCACCGGTAGTTGACAGGGGCTGCTGCGTATTCATTTACGAATATCCAGTCCAGCAGCGCAGTCTGACGCCGTACAGTATGGACTTGAATCGTACCCTCCATCGCCAAAAGTGCGATCACCATTCCACCCGTCTTCGTTTCCCCGAGCCACGCGCCTTAAACGCTGAACATCTCATAGTACGCAATGAGTCGGATATCAAGGTTTCTCGTCGGTGGCGTTGGCCAAGGATTACGTTTCAAGCGCCAGATCTTAGTTCTCTCCCGTGGCTTGGCTGGCTGTTCGTCTACGCTTTCGTCCAATTCTTTTTTTCCACCAGTCGATGTCTCGCTCTCAAAACTCTGGTTACGATGTACGGTAGTTCGGGAGACTACACGACGGGTGTCAAGGCTTCAGCATTGAGTCTTGGGTTTCTGGAAGATTTCGTCTGTACCACGTACTTCGCGAGTGCATTGTGGATTTTTGATACAATCCGACACTCGGTTAGTGAGCGGTTCGGAACAAATGGAGGAATGACGGCAGAAATTGTTGGGGGCATTGCAACCGTCGCAGTGTCTTGGCTGCTTTTCTTCGTCGTGATGGCCCCTTTCGTCGCGGATCTGATGCTTGTGGTATACCGAGACATGCGATTCTCGTTTGGTCTTTTGGCTACTGTAATCAGAGAGAGACATTATCTGAAAGCTGCCCCGATATCAAGTGAAGAAGTCCAAACAGCCTATGAGGCAGCAGGTTTTCTTGTTATTATCGCTACGCTCTTTGCACTTGTGCGCGCGTGGGCGAGCTGGGCTGATTTAGCTCTCTGGAACCCGACACAAATCGTACCAGTCCCCGTGAACTTCCTGACGCGCAAAGTTAGCGTCAAGACATCGACGGAGAAGACTGCAGGAGGTGTCAAGTACAAAGCGCTGGCTTTGGAAGAAGGCACTGCTACCTCTGCTGCTGACGAGACTATTGACAAAATTTCGTCCCCGAACAACCATCGGAGACTCGAGTACTACAATGTGTTGCGGGTTGCTATCGTTTTGGTGGGGCTTGTGGTCGTACCCACGATTGTAGTGGCAGTATGTAGTGCGTGCTCGCCTCTGGTTGCTTACGCGGCGCTAAACGCGACACTGAACGAGCTATTTCTCCACGCGTTCCAGCCCGCCCCCATTGATGTGAAGTTTACAAGTGCCATCGGTAAGCAACCGTGGGTGGAGAAATATATCGACGCCTCTGAAAGTCATGATCGGTTTGGAGACAACACACTCTACCGACGCACCACAGGCTTTAGCGGAGATCTCGCGTTCAACGTCAGTGTGGACAACGACAACCCGCCCAATGTCCTGGTCATCGGAGTTGAGTCTTTTCGGTATAGAGATTCACGCTACCTCGTAGGAGAAGAAGACCCGTCCGACTTGTTCAAGGGCACAAACATGACAATTACCCCAAACTTCGACAGATGGGCAAAACGTGGTGTTGCTCTACGCAATATTTGGTCAAGTATTCCCACGAGTCGCTCTCTGGAAAGTTTGCTGTTTGCTCAAGTTCCTTACAACAGCAATGTGAAGACGGGCATAACTGGGGGACAGAGTGACACGAAGCTTTCGGGCTTACCGCAGCTCTTCATTGAGAAGGGATACGAGACGTTTTTCACAACAGGGTCATCGATCACTCTGGATAACTGGAACGTGTTCCTCCCAACGCATGGCTTTGATACTGTGTGGAATGACAAGAAGATGAAGAAACTGGCGGAAAAAACTCTTAACATCACCCGTCGTGAATGGGACGGCCCTGAACACCGTGGATTTGGCTGGGGGGTACACGACGATCTCAGCTTCCAACTTCTCGGCGACTTACTCGTGAAAAAGACGCGTAAACAGAGGGAGAAGTTAGCTCAAGGAGAGCAGAAGAAGGCTTTGTTCTTAACGCACTACACGATCTCTAGTCATGAACCTTACAAGTCATTGCCGAAATGGTACGATGAAGCCGACCAGCCCGATTTCTCCGAAATGTACGAAAGAGAAAGGCACATCGACAGAATCAAAAGATACTTGGAAGTGAGGTATTTCACTGACATGGAGCTGGGGAAGTTTATGGACCGCATGGAGAAGAATGGTGTTCTTAACGATACAATTGTTGTCATTGTGGGGGACCACGGTCAGGCCCCTGAAATTGACAAGGCAAACTTACATGAGGAATCGGTGACGCGTGTGCCAGCCGCTATCATTGCCGAGGGCAGACTGGGTGATGCTGTGGGGCTTGTGATCGACGACGCTGCCGAGCAGTACGACATTCTCAACACACTCGCCGACATCACAGGTTTACCAGAAGGAGGATTCCAGCAAAATGGCGTTGGGCGCTCGCTAAAACGCAAAATTCCTTTCGGTGAACGTGTGGTGTTCAGCAACGATCCCATGCGCAAGATGTCGATTGTTCGTGGACACCAGCGTCTCCGCTATGACGCAGTGACAGACGCGATGATGCTGCACGACACCGAAACCGACTACCACTTGACCACAGATCTGCTGCCAGGACTCCCCCTCGAAGAGCAGGATCAATGGAAAGCTTTGCGAGGTGATGGACGTCGCATCGCTGCGTACTACAAGAAGCGATGGGACGAGAATTGTTTGCTTGCTGCCAAGTGCAGTCCTTGATAATATCCAAATACAATGGGAAAAATGCACAAGTGTCGGCATCCAAAAGTTATTCTAAATTTCACTTCAGTTAATATGCGCTAAATGTACAAGGTCGCAAACGAAAGCTTGTTTTCATCAGTCACGAGTTTTTAAGCAGTAGCTCAGGCCGTACCCCAGCCTACATGTACGTAGGTTCCATTGCGTACTACTGTACATGATTATTGCAACATGCAACCTAAAGTACACTTCCATAATGAGGGGGGAGGGGGGCTTTGCAAACGTCTTGACACCAGCTTGATGCAGCTTGGAAGCCCGGCTGGCATATCGGTCGTAACTTACTGTCTTTATTTTCTAACCTGAGTCTTTTGTCGAGGAATGTGACTTTGGTCTCCTTTATAAAGCACCTTGTTAAGCAGATTCAAGTATTGCTTCCTGAACTATTTTATGCTAGTTACAGACATCGAGATGGTATCATTCCGTCCATGATAAAAATTGCACGCGCAACCGGTATGCCCACGTGCTGAGCAGATTGTTTGACTCAGCCAAGTCTCATGCAATGGTGGTGTTATCAGTCCGCTGAAATTTCAGCGAAGCGTGAAACACAACATACAAAACGCACCACAGTCCAGTCACACAAGGGAGTGGCTGTTGGTTTGCACGAAAGTCACTGAAATTGGACTGTAAGAGTTCCTCTAAATTCGAACAGAATTAACATGTAAACAATCACATTCTCATTGATATACACTATCGATTAGGCTCAGATCCAACTGCTTCTACACCACTAAAATCGCATCTACTATCAAATTTGATCCTAATGGAAGTTAAACCATACAGGCTAGACCATATTTCAATCTACCCAAACAGTAAGTCCCACACTCCCGCGCTGAACAAGACAGTGGTCATATCCAGGAACCATTGGGTTTATCCATTCGCTCACTCCATCGTCACGGAACGTCCACACTGGTGATATCGAAGACGATAAATTGTACTTCGACGTATTTCAAGTAGTTCATAACAGACTGACCTTGATCAATGAGATTCCAGGAAATGGTAGCACCTGCCTTTAAATTGAAGCCTCTCACGTTTAGCAGGGCTCGAGCGCACCCAAATAATTCCTCCTTAGGATGCACGGACGCAAATAATAACGCAAAATACGTCGATGTCAAGCACTGCTGCTGACTCAGCAGCACTCATACTTTCAACCGCCCCCCCCCCCTAGTTCAACGAATTCTCGAATAATTTTGCGTGCTCGTTTCGAAAATAATGTGTAAGCTAGGGGCACTTTCAAGCAGTTTGTCGTTACTACCCACAGCGAGAGCGTTTTGGACTGTTTGGTTCGCTACTACCGCTGAGCACATCGCCTCAAATTGCGCTCTGGCGTCAAAGAACTGCTAGAAATGGCAACTTTAGCGTTGCCATTTCAAGAAATTTTGACTGGTGGTCAAGGTGTCCATAGCCGAGAGGGTCGATATATTGCTCGAGCCAGGTCGAGATCAGTGGCACCAGACAGAAGTGTCATTCATCATTTGTGAACTCAGTATTCCGTTCTAAGCAAAACGCTTGGCTGCACGAGATCCAAAGCTTATCCACCGCTAGCTACTCAATTGAGTCCGCGAATTCAGAGTTAATCTTTAGTTCCGTAGGCTCTCGGACCATCGATGCAAGCACGAAGTACTGGTATATCGTAGCGACCCAGGCGACATTTTCTTTCACCTGCCTGTTCTCATATTTTCTCCATTCTTCTTCGATTTTTTCTCCACTTTTCTTCAAAGGTCCAGCCATGATCTACTCCAGGTTTTGTGAGCTTCAGCCTCTTGTCCAGACCCGCAATCCTCGACAATGCTCTCCAATAAGCCCGAGATCGATATTCTCGCTGGTGAAGTCCACACATCTGAATAAGATTGTACGTGCACACGTCGGAGTCTTTCTCGTCTACATGTAACAGTTTGTACCCCGTAACCAGCAGGTCTTCTAAACGATTCGCAGACCATTTTCGGAGTTTATGGCGAAAACAAAGTCAAATACAACAACAAAAAAGTATCGGTGCTTCGCGCGAGAGCTCATAACATGAGCCTTTAAAAATCTTCCAGTTTCAGTCAACTGTCGCGACGATGGGTTGGGCATTTCGGAGACCTTTGCTTGAGTGGAATCAGTGCCTGCCGCAAAAACTTTGCCACTCGCCACGACAGCTATCACAAGTACCAGAATAAGTTGGTGGACTCCCATGGCTGACGTAGGGAAGTGTTCGAATGGAGAACTGCGGGCTTGAGGTCGGGTTGGTACCCGAGGGTGATGGGCAGTCTACTTTCGTAATTTTGGACTTCTTGGTCGACAACGTTTTGAGGCCGTGAAAACCACATACGTCCGTGGGGCGGTTGCTCCCGCCGCTGGTGATGATCAACACTCAGCACACAGCATAGCATTCCCAGGTTGACCTTTGCTGAGTCACCTACCGGTTTCACCCAGATTAACCTTCGTTTTACTATGCGCTTATACGTGTAATATCCCATAGTATTAATTTAAATGATTGCTGCACTTGCGATCACTTTCAGCCGTATTTAAT
>LGSN01000324.1:0-35940 GCA_001314375.1 Phytophthora podocarpi | reverse complement strand
TGCACAATACGATGGTTGACGCGGAAGACGTATACGTCGAAGTCATCTGGGAGAATGTGTTGCGCCGCAAGTAGTGTCGCCGTTGTTGGAGCAGAAGTACATATACACGCTGTAGACGAGTCCGTTCAAAACAAAAGTGCTGGTGGTAACATTGGACTGTACGAAGAAGTCCACCAGGAACCGGTCACTGACTTCCGAGCAGCAGGTCGTCCCAGCCTCAAATGTAGGTAGCAGCGTTGGCAACGCCCACAGACACGGTGAAATGACCGTGCTGCGCGTTGTACAGTACAGAAGTTGCCATGTCAGAGTAAGACGTGTCCGTCAAGTACCAATACACAAGACGCGACATACGGCTTGGCGATACCACGACGTCTTCAATTAGCAAGACGGGGTTGAGAATCTGCCCGACACCAACGTGAGCAGACCCGTGAGTGTGTAGATGCTTCGTGAAGCGGAGAGCATGTTGCGGCCTGTGCTCTTATTTGCGAGCCCGAGGACACTTAGCCCAGGTGAGCAATGCAGCGTCTCGTACGAGCTTCATTTTTTCAGTCGTTGCGGTTGGGATACTCGAGTTATCGAGTTGGGAGAAGTCCAAGTCAAGCGAGGACGATTGGTCCCATGAAAAGCCTAACGGGTTTCCTTGAACTTATTGGATACCTACAAGAGTCCTCGTCGACATGTGCGGAAGTGGGTGCAGTTCTGGAGACCCTGCCATTTCGACAAGATGGTTGCCTTTTCTATTGGTCGTAATCAGGTCGACTAAAATACTCGTCCAACGGAAAAATCGGCGTGAAAAGTCGCCGGCGGGTCCGACCGAATTTGGAATCTGGGAGCCCCATGACTAACTCTTTTATCCAGAAAGAGCACCTTGTGAAGTTAGCTGCGATACGTAGCGGATATTGAGGCGTAGGAAGCATCTCAGCTGTCTTCTGGCAGAATAATGAATTCATGGCTGTCCTTGTTGCGTTCTCGGGTGTCACGAAAATAGCTTCGTGCATGTCGATATTTTCTATGCCCATACCACCAATTGTTCTTGAGTTGATCAAATCAACAAATGAGGCAGTCCAGTTTCCTAATCGTGTTTGCAAACTTTCTTCGCCCCACTCGGTCTCGTATTATCCGTACAAAAACTATCCTAATTATCCGTACGAAAACGATCCTAAACGTCCTAAAGTGTCCTAACCAATCTGGCGAATCTTGCGGTACTGGTAGTATATTACACTGCAGTGTTTTAGGACAGTTAGAACAGCAACAACAGCGGGCACAACCTTACCAACCAACTGCATCCCCATGTCAACAAGAGTTTGATTCTACTGTTTACAGAAGTGAGTCTAGCCTACTGAAACGCAGTGTAAGCCTCAGGAACTTCAACATCCACAGCTCTGGCATGGACTGGAGGGTTCTGGCGGCCGTGCTTGATGTCGTCCAGCAGCCACACGTAGGCTGCAGCTTCTGTCTTCGCCGCTCCGACGAAAGCCAGCAGCCCAGGGTGCGGTGCGCCAATGCGAGCAGCGAAGTTGCGATTATACTTCTCGAGCGGATTATTCGTCCGGTTAATCATGCCCACATTGTTGCGCCTCATCTCGCTGACATTCCAGAGCGACATATCGTAGCGCTTCGTCCACGTGCGAACAAAGTACTTCCAGAAAGCGTTCCATTTCGTCTTCGCACCGCTCTCATCGATAATACTGCGGACGTAGCGCAGTCCCTGCAAATAGTAATTCATAATAGTAATATTAGTTTGCAAAATAGTAATGGAGAGTATTAGTACAAAATGATATTACATGCCTTGTCAAGCTCTTCGTCGGCAGGCACAACCGTGAGCACGTCGAGCTTTCCGGGCTTCATGGCATAGGCAATCCGCTCTCGCGAGATCTTCAAGTCCAGCATCTTGCGGCGCAAAGCCTGCTTCCAATGGAAAAGGCAGCCTACAATGTTAGCGCGGGGGAACTGCTCGATCACCGCTTTGATCAAAGCAAGTTCAAAGTCGCAGGTGACATCTCTCGGCTCTAGCATACGGTCCGACGCGATGATCAGCTGCTCCAACACTCGCCAGTAGGTGTCCTGCTTCTTGGTCTCCACCAGGACGTAGTAGAGTGGGAGGTAGACGTCGACGCTGGTGTCGTAGACCATGGCGATGAGGCATTGTGAGGACCCTTTTGGTACTACGGAGAACGTCTCGTTAATGAACAGAGTCAATTGAGGGTACCGCAGGTTGCAGACTAAGTCCGGATGCGCAAATGCGAGCCATTCCGATGGTGGAGGGGTGCATATGCTGAACTGCAAGAAGGGACGCGGGTTCAATTCACTGACGCAGCGCAGCGGCGCGCTCTCAATAGCACGAAAACCATCGCCTCCCGTGGCCCCTTGACGAACGTTCTTGATAATCGTGACGCCCTTGGTGCGAGGAATCCCCTGCAGCGCCTCAGACGGATGCTTGGCATGAAATGCGTCGAAGACTTGCTGCCACCGGACGGCGGGCGGGACCGCTAGATCCTTGACGGCGCGTTCTTGAAGCGCTAGCGACATGTCGTGGCAGACGCCAGCGACGCCCACCAGGACCTCTTGGTCGCACGAGTGTTGGTTCTTCTCCACGATGATCCCATCCTTCTTGACGACGACGTGCGCGGTGCAGCCAGCGCGGAACTTGACGCAGCTGTAGTATGACGTGCCTGTCCCGACGACTGTGCGCTTCTAGCAGAACTTGTAGCCCTTGTGCTCCATGGGAAGAGTTGAGGAATAACAGTGAGCGCATTACGACTTGGTCGGCAGCATCGTTGGCTGTTGTGGACACTTAAATTACCTCAAATTGGTTTTAGGACAAGTCCTCAAGTGTGTCCTAAAACCGGTTTTCTAGATAGGATTAGTATTCGAACATACCAAAATTACGGGTCTTAGGATTTTTTAGAACAGTGTCTGCAATCTATTGCGGTAAACTACGGCAACTTTTAGGCTTTTTTAGGACGTTTAGGATCGTTTTAGGACGGATTATTTTCTTCCCCCCACTCGACTAAAACGAACGGACTCAACCAAGATAATCACGGTATCAAATTGCTCAAATGTTTCGATGACAGTGGTTGGTACAAGCTGATTACAGCGATGATCGAGGTACGGTGGATCAGCGCCAACTGGAGGTAATTGTAAAAAATCTTCAATGAGGATAACATGAATGCCTCCGAATGGAACACTGCCAACAAGCTTAAAGTGTCGTAGCAAATTATCGAGCTGTAGCCATTCAGTCTTCTTCAGCATAGACACTTCGTCAATCACAATAATCTCTATCGCAACCCAGTCGCCCACATTGTCTGTGACGTGGTCGTCTCTGCCAATGAGATGGCAGAAGACTATCACGTCAAGCACTCTATAAGTTTACTCTGTCCTAGCGTGAACTCGAGTGCATTACTTACATTTTTTACCTGCAGTCCTATTGGCTGAAAGCAGTCAGGTATTGTGATTATCGATTGAGTTGCCGCGTCAACATTGAGGTTTGAGCTACCTCATTGGTTGAAAATCCTATGGATTTGCAACAATTCGGTTTGACAACCGGAAATTTAATTATGGGACGCTACAAAACAATTCCGGCAAGCTGACATCAAGTTACGTTTAGGATTAGCAGCTTTTCATTGGTAAATAAGGATAGGATTAGGGTTTGAGTTTGATAGGTTTTAGGAGGGGACTTGGATACTTGTGTGCGTATCCGCGTCGCCAAGAATTGGTGGTTGTGCGAACTAGCAGGCACCGACACTAAGCTAGCCGGTCAATCAATCACTTTTCAAATTCCATTCCTCTTCGCAAGTGCCTCGGAGCATCGCAAGCTTCGAGTCTCCGCCTCGGTCTGCGCATCGGCTTGTGTTACATAGTAGCACTTGTCGTGTCAAGCTTCGGTCCAAGTCAAGAAGGTTTGCTCGTGGCCACATCGTGGGAAGCGAGTCTTACCTGCAGCTGTTAGGGCCAGCCACATCGTGGGGAAGCACTAGGCTGCGAACGTGCTGATTACCTCGGTACGCTCTTTGTGAGTTATCGACACAGCATTCCGTGTGGTTGGTAGAAATACTACTGTTGGGGCCTTGCCTCCGCCTGGATCGGAAGTGTCATTCGCTCCTTAGTTGCGTTGGATTACTACTAGAAGTCGGTTTAGTGCCAGGGTGCCTCCGTCGTGTCTGCTAACGCGGAACGGTGTTGAAGCATTACTATCCTTGGTTACCCGGTGGTAGTCCTTTGCCTTTTCCTCAACCTATCAAATTGGTCTATGGCCCGTCACAAAAAGGGCCACAGTCAAAGCAGTAGTAAGCTGAGCAAGCGGAACGTCAAAGTCTCTTCGACGTCTACGCCAAAGCCCACTCCTCAGCCGATCGCTGCTATTGACTCTGACCTTTTCTGGTTGCCGCAAGACACCGACAAGTCCGCTAAGTTGCAACTCGATCTCCTTAACCAAGTCAAAAGGACTAAAAGGATTGTTGCCAGATTTCGTAAAGAGACTACCTGGCTTAAGGAAGACGAGATCGAGAAGCAGGTCGATCGCCTATTGAACTTAGCGTTTCTCAACCTCTTAGAGTGCGAAGGCAACATTGCTTCGCCGCTTAACCGCGTTATCCGCGTAAAGCCTCAGCGTCAATAAGCTGTAAAAACACTTTTTGAGCTTTTAATTGCCTTTCCGTTTTAGTTTTTACCGTTTTTACGGATCACTCACCGAAAAGTCCATCTGTCCTACCCCTAATGACTGTGACAAGGAGTAGGGCAAGAGAAAGTGAATCGTCTGATCCACGGCAGCGGCTACGCCGCAGGAAGCTCAAAGTGAAGTGCCAGCAGCAGGAATGCCAAATCCCGTGCCTGAGTCCATGTCGATGCAACAGTTGTGGATAACACAGCAGCAGCAAATGTATCAGATTCAGATGCAAACCCAGTTTCAGATGCAAATGCAGCAAGCAAATAGTCGTTTTGAGTACCTGATTGCTTCACAAGGCGAAAGACGGAAAAAGGATCCGCCCACGTATGAAGGGAAATTTTGCGAAGACTTAAAACTGTGGATCTTCGCTACCGAAGAATATTACTCCAACAAACGAGAATTGATGGAGGCCTATACGTCCGATTTTGTGACCATGATATCAAGCAGTTTAGGCAAGTCTGTGCTGAACTGATATCTTGTCTTCTCGTCTGACTGTGAAGCTGCGGGAACTCCTAAAACTTGGCAACTGTTCAAAGCAAAGTTGCGTGAGCGCTTTCTTCCTAAGGACTTTGAGTACAACCTACGTGAGAGGCTGTTTCAGTTGAAGCAACATGGAACCATCCATGAGTATGTGTCTTCGTTTCAGGATTTGATGTCTCAATCTGAATTAGAGATTTTCGAAATGGAGAAGTGGTTCTACTTTCACAATGGCCTTCGCGCTGAGACTGCTAAGAAGGTGAAAGAACTCAGTACAAGTTTTTGCACGACGTCATTGAGATTGCTACGAACTTTGAGTTCGCTCACTATGGAGGGCAGTCTGCTAAGCTTTCTACGGGAAATTCGTCTACTTCCAAGCCGTCTACGAATGGGAAACCACCGGTTGGAAATCCTATGGATCTGAAGCCGCCACTGAAGGGTGGTTCGAGAGACGATTGGAAGAAGTCTGCCACTTGTCACAATTGTGGACAGCTTGGTCACATCAAGCCGCAGTGCAAAGCAACCAAGGGGATGAATCACTATGTGGGTGGGTCATTCTACGCTATTCTGGAAGTAAAAGCATTAGCTTGCAGGCACGATGAGCCACCCACTTCGGTGTCTATCTTTGTTGACAATGGCAGCAGTCTGAACGGTGTCACTGAAGAATTGGCTAAGCAACTTCAATAGGACATCACTGAGCACCCAGACGATTTGATGGCGATTCATTTGGGATACAACCATACCGTGCCGTGCCACAGACGTACTGTCGAGGTGAAGCTGCAGATTCCTGATGTCCCTGTTACACGCGAGACTTTTACGGTCATGCCTGTTCCAGAGGACAAGGACGTCATGCTTGGTATGAAGTGACTCCACGAAAACAATCCCGATATCGATTGGGAGCGCCTATTGCTGCGCCCTCGTACCGCATCAGAAGAACCGTCTATACAGCTGGTTGTACCTAACCGTCCGCTAGCGCGTGTGACGGGGGGTCGTCGCTTTAAGAATACACGTCAGGACCGTGATATATTTCACTACTACAGGCAGCATGGCTACACGGGCGCATTCGGCGAGAACAAAATCATTTCGCCAAAGCAATTCCTGAAAGAACTCCGCAAAGGCAAGGGTATCGAAGCTGTTTTTGTTGTTAATCCGCACGATTCAGAAAATGCTGGACGTTTTAAGCAACAAGGATGGGAGGCGTTAGTGGATAACCCGGTGTATGAAGTTCTGCTCAAGTACCGCGATACTGTGTTCCATACTGAGCTACACCTCCTGTTCGTGAAGGAATAGAACACGAAATTCAGCTTCAACCTGGAACGCAACCGATTTCAGTGAAACAATGGCGTCAAAGTCCGGAACAGCGCAAGGTGATTCAATATTGGACTAAAGAGATGGTTCAGGCAGGAATCATTCGTCCTAGTACGTCTGCTTTCAGTGCACCAACGTTCTGCGTCAATAAACCGGTTAGGTGGCGTATCGTCCATGACTATCGACAGCTTAACAGCGCCACTATTTTACCGGCGATTCCGATGCCCAGAAGGAAGACACGTTCGACGCTATGGGGGATAGTTACTGGTTCTCCTGCATGGACCTTTTGTGGGGATCCTACCAGGTGAAACTCCGTGAATCAGACATTCCATTTACTGCTTTTTCAACACCCGACGGGCTGTTTGAGTATCTTGTAACTCCCATGTGCTTGAGCGGTAGTCCTGGAACGTTTAACCGTTTGCTCCAGTGTGTTTAAGTGACTTACGTGATGTCATGCGCATATATTTTTATGGCATCTACGTGTACACGCAGGACCAGGATGTTCAACAGCATGTCGAAGCGCTGGATCGAGTTCTCATGCGCTGCCAAGAACAGCAATTGTACATCAAGCTGTCGAAGTGCCAATTTTGCGTCGACGAAATCCCTTGTCTCGGAGATTTTTGTTGGCTGAAACGGTGTACGGATGGACCTAGACAAAGTGCGTGTGATCAAGGAATGGCCGATACCTCGCACCAAGAAGCAAATGGAAAGTTACTTGAGTACAACGGTCTACGTATCGCGATTTTGTGCAGACGTTGCACTTTTTGCAGGACCTTTGCATGAAAGTACTAAGGACCTACGTCCAAAGGAAACGTTGCACCTATCCGAACATCAGCTTGAGTGTTTCAATGAACTCAAGCGTCGACTGTCCACCCCTCCGGGTTTTCAACTTCCTGATTTCGACAAACCGTTCGGTATTCGTATGGATGCCTCGAACTTTGCAATAGGGGGAGTCTTGTTTCAAACCGAGGGAGGGTTTGAGCATCCAATTGCATTCACTGGTCGGAAGATGAAACCTGCGGAGCTGAACTATCCTGTGCGGGAGCAGGAACTGCTGGCCATTATGCATGCACTTCGAGTGTGGCGCGTTTATCTGCTCGACCGTCCATTTACGGTGGAGACGGATCACTAGGGTATTGAGACTATCTTAACGCAGAAGACAACCAACCGCCGTGTTGCCCGCTGGTTCAATGAACTAGCTGAAATCTATCCACAATTCAAGTGGATTCCAGGCGGCAGCAATCAGGTGTCAGACGCAGTGTCTCGAAACCCATTGTTTGAGCACAAAACCGCACAGGTCAGCCTAAGGGAGCTCATTAAAGCAGCTCGCAACCGCGAGATAGTGGCTAGTATCCAAACTGCGAATGTAACTGTGGCGTACTCGGCCAAACAACTTTACTCTACGGACCGTCGTATTCAGGAGATAATGCAGAGTATTAGTAGTGGTAAAGAGGTACCACGTTATTCTGTAAACAATGGAGTACTGTACTACCAGACACGCGATGATGTGAACCCGTGACTGGTGATTCCGGATAATGAAGATCTCAAGAACCGTGTTATTTGTGAAAACCACGATGTGGTCACGGCAGGTCACCCCGGGTACTTCAAGACATACTTAGGAGTCCAGAAGAAGTATTACTGGCCCAAGATATCAAAGTATATACAGCGCTATGTGAACACATGCGAGCTTTGTCAGCGCAATAAGGCACGACAAACCAAGCCACCTGGATTACTTCAGCCGTTGGACATTCCAGGGGGTTGATATTTCGATGGACTTCATGACTGCATTGCCTCGAACAACAGCTGGCAAGGATGCCATTATGGTCATCGTGGAGCGCTTGGCGAAGCGTGCAAAGTTTATCGCAACGAATACGTCGGCAACAGCAGAAGAGACTGCAACGCTATCCATGGTCAACTATGTGAAAGACCATGGAATGCCTAAGTCGATCATCTCAGACAGAGATTCGAAATTCACGTCAAAGTTTTGGCAAGATGTGATCGCGATGCTAGAGACGACACACCAGCTATCATCTGCATTTCGTCCGCAGACTGATGGTCAGACCGAGCGTACTAATCGGTTTGTCGAAGATTATCTTCGAGGTGTCGTCAATCCAACCCAGAATGATTGGGATGAGTATTTGCATCTAGCGGAGTTCGCCTACAACCGACGTGTCCACACCTCGATCGGTATGAGGCTGATCTGGGTTATGTGCCCTATATGCCAGATGACGCAACAAGGGATCCAGAGTTTGAGCAGCTAAATAAGGCGGCTCATGAATTCCTTCTTAAGCAAGATGCACTTTTGAAGATGGCGCAAGATGCGATGAGTGAGGCTTAATCTCGTATGAAGTCGTATTATGATAAGAACAGGCTTGCTCAAGACTTCAAGGTTGGAGACTTGGTACTCCTTGATGGCCGAAACTTGGACATTCGGCACAAAGGGTTTGCTCAGGCAAAGAAACGTGCACCAAGGTTTATTGGACCGTACCCCATTGTGAAGCAGGTCCAAAAAGACTCGTATGAGCTGATGTTGTCGAAAGGACTGAAGTTGCATTCCGTATTCCACACGTCGTTGTTGAAACCATATCATAACGGCAAGTCACGCCGTCAGAACGTCAACAAGGTCCTACTGACTGATGGCACAGAAGGTCAACTTGTCCGCGACGTCATTGGCCACCGACGCGTGAGAAAGAAACTTCAGTACAAGATTTGGTGGCGGGGCGAACCACGAAAAGACGCTACATGGGAACCAGTTGAAAACCTAAACCAAATTCCAGGTCTCATTGATCAATACTGGGAATCCAAGAAGAAGACAGAAGAGGAATGCACCTAATTGTCTGGATTGCAAGAATAGTCCAAAAATATTTACCGGACTTGACATTTGTAAAAACATGTCCAGATTATGTTGCGACTTCCGACAAATATTTGTCGGAATGTGTCGGAAAAGCATACCTAGCCCTAATCAACGTGATTTGCTAAAGTGCCAAATTGGAGACACATGAGAGGCTAATATGGCGATATTATTGACCAGACCACAATCCTGCAGAACTATCTGTCGAAAAGACGCGTATTTTCATCCATATTGACGTCGAGATGTCGAGCCTTTTCTCGAAGAATGTCCGTGTCGGCGAGTTCATCTTTTCATCTGCTGGAATCCTTCGGGACGCTGCGGCGGCTTAAGGAGAGGCATCTTTTAATGCACGAAAGCATCGACTGTTGTCATGAAGCTGGTGTGTAGATCGTTGCATCGGATTACCGTCCGTGGAGGCACTATTGAACAGTCCGAGGACAGTCAGCTTCCGTAACGTGATTCAATTGCCTGTTTCCATCTCATAATATGCCGTCACCCCGTTGGAGCGGTCCTCTCTGTCCTTCAATGGAGCTGCTCATTGTGTTTCTCAAGCGCACCCTATTAACAGCCTCAACTTGAGCTTAACATGAACTTCAAGACCTGCTTCATCCTCCTCCTCACCCACCGTGGTCGGCACTACTTTTGTCGAGTCCCAGTCGTACTGCATGGACAGCGACGTCCAGCGATGTCAACTTTTCCGTTACCAATTGCAACGGGGTGACTTCAACGAATGCTGCCGCAGGAGCTGCAACCTCGGTTCTTCCTGCAAACATTCCTGTTCTACACCCTCCGTTTAATGCGTACTCCTAGTACTGACAATCCAAAGATGGAGAGGTATTCAACCTACGTTCAATCTCTCCATTCGTGTCGTGCATCATGTTGTCTGCCTTGTCGAATCACCTGCGTAGTCGTCGTGTGATCCTCGCGTCGCAGAGCCCTCGTCGGCTAGAACTTCTTCGCGATTGCGTACGTTATACTACTAGTAGCTCGTGTATTCTCTCACCCCCAACAACCGATCATCTCTTGACCATCCACCCGAACTAGGGTCTCACGTTTGAGGTGATCCCGTCTACTTTCGAAGAAAACCTGCCCAAGGAGCGTTTCCCGACACCCGATCTCTACGTGATCGAGAATGCAAAGCAGAAGGCTCTTGAGGTGCTGCGTCGTGTGTCCAATAACCAGGACGTGGATGCCAAACTCCCTACGGTGGTGATTGGATGCGACACTGTCGTGGTACAGGACGAGGTTATCTTGGAGAAACCCAAGGACGAGGAGGACGCTTTCATCATGCTGACGAGACTCTCGGGTCGCCCCCACGAGGTTTTCTCGGGAGTGGCGCTATTCACTGCTGAGAGGGGCATCGACAACCCGCACTTGTTATTTGAGAAGACCAGCCTGGTGTTCGGTCCGCTGGAGCCGGAAGACATCCGCGGTTCGTCTGTGGCAGTTCGTGCTGTGGTCGATCATTTGTGCTGACGCATTCGTGGTTGAACTCTTCTTGTGCAGCTTACATCGCGACGGGAGAGCCGATGGACAAGGCGGGAGCTTACGGGCTTCAGGGTGAGGCTCACTATTTTGCTGCTTGAGCGCGTTGTGGTGAGCTGGTTTGACGAGTCTTGTGCGGAACAGGTCGCGCGCGGTGTTTCGTGAAGGAGGTCCACGGCTGCAGCAACAACGTCATCGGCTTCCCAGTGCAGCGTTTCTGCCAAGAACTCAAGGCGCTCGCGTCTCGCAACGAACTTTAGATCGGCTCTTGATTTTACAGCTCAAAAAGAGAGAGCTCTACCTGCTTGCACTGGTCTATCGAAAAGTTATACGTCTTCGTTCGCTACTTCCTCTCCCTGCAACCAACAGCAACTAACAGCAACTAACAGCAACAATGTGGGTCGATGCAGTACAGCACTCTGCAACCTAGGCACTTTACTCTGTCTCTCTCGCTTGTCCACCTTTCTACTCGGTTTTCTTCTTGGGCTTCGGCGCCGGGATGGCCGAGAACACGACGTACAACACGACGGCAGCGATGTGGCCGACGAAGTAGGTGTTCTTCAACGAAGCCAGCGAGTTCTCCCAGGACATCGCCTGCGTTTTGAATGGAGCAAAATGAAACGAACAATTACAGTTAGACTCCAACGAAGAAAGTACCACAATACTCGCGTGCGCATCGTACCTGGAAGGGCATCACGAAGTAGTGCATGGCTACCAGCGTCAGCAGGTAGCTGAAAACGTCGTAGATTTTCTTCTTGGTTTCGAACGATCCATCCGCCTCAATGAAACGCGGACGCAGACGCTTGAACGCCAGGCGGTTCACGGCTGTAGCGAGCGGCACTACAGAAACACACAAAAAATGAATGATTAGACTCGAAGCTCTTCTCACCAACCAACAATACAGTCAGCCACTCACGGCTCATGAAGAAGAGGTAGTAGCCCGGGTAGAATCCGTGCCAGAAGGCCGAGATGAAGTACGTGGCCATGAGCGAGCTGCCCGTGCGCGTGTACACATACCGCTCTAGCCAGTTCTGCGTGCCCTTGTTCCAGGCACGAGAAGCAGCGCGGATGCTCTGCGAAAACTCAAAGCCCAGAATGTCCATGTTGCTCACACCGTTCCAGCCGCGGCTGGAGCCATCCTTGTTGAAGCCTTCGAAGCCGAAACCGCACAGCACCGTCGCACCCTCAGCAATCTGTTCACAATAAAATAACCCCCACGTTAGGAACACAAGAAAGATAGCAGCAATCTATCTCCTCGCTTACCTTCCAGGCGGAGTAGTACTTGGCCTTGCAGAAGATGAGCGTGATGTACAGGTCCCTGAGCTGGAAGAGCAGCGGCATAGCGGCGACCTTGGGGTCGTGTAGGTTCGACAGCGGGTACATGGGTCCGTACACGGCGAACGCGGCCATGAGCAGCGAGCCGACCAAGAACTTGGAGAATGCTGCCAGCACACTGGATGGCTGCTTGTACTTGCCGTCCAGCAGGAACTTCTTGCCACTGGTGACGTCCAAGTACTCGCGGATCTCGAAGGCTGGGCCAGCCAGGAACGTCGTGAAGCTGTAGACGTATCCGAAGAACTCCAGCAAGCTCGGGATCTCGTGGATCGCGAGCTTCTGGCGGCCTTCGTACACTTTCTTCTTGCCGGGGGACATCTCTCCGCCCTTTTTCTCGAAGGTCTTGTCCACCACGCCGTCGTAGTAGTTGTAGGCGAAGCTCGTGAGCTTGATGACCAGCAGCATCTGCGGCCCCGTGAAGTCCAGCGTCCAGCCCATGTAGTCCACGTAGAGGCGGTAGATGTGCGACGCCGACATGTACAGCATGTTGAACAGGAACACGAGGCCCGGCGCGTGCTTGGGCGGTCCGAACTTGACCAGCAGGTACGTCACGAAGCTCGAGATGAACGAGTGCACCCAGCCAGAGCCCAGCACGAACTGGGCCATGGAGACGCCTACGACGACGTCCATCAGGTACTTGAGGCTGGAGCCGGGCAGCAGCTTGTACACGACGGCCAGCGGGTACGCGGCGAAGAGGCACAGCACGTAGCGGAGCTGGTCGCTGCCCAGACCCAGAGAAGCAGACAGCTCGTCTACCTGCGCATGCAGGAATCTGAAGTCCAGGGGACTGGCCAGCTCCGCGTACGGCTGCAGGAGCTCCACGAGGTCCACAACGCGGTCCATTGGAGCAACAAGGGGAGCGATCTGATTGATGCCCAAGCGAATGAATGGGCAATCTGTGGCGAGCAGCTACGCTTCAAAACAGTGTATACATTGGTACATTGGTACAGTGTACCAGTTTCCCTTTTCAATACGTTTGGAGTGGGGGCACAGAATTCAAACAAAACACTCTTCGCGTACAGTATGATACTTTTAGCAGATACTTTCTCGTCATCTCCAACAACTGAGAATGAGTTCGAATGTGTCGATTCGTACGGAACGAGGCATGTTGTTGTGCTAACGGCTGCTTTTAGCGGTGCCCACGACGATACAGAGAGCTTCACATGAACGAAGGCCGACTGCAACAGTTGCTTCCGCTGGGAACGACTAAGGTCTGAATAGCATAAACGTCTATTCTCATAGCGAACTGAGGACTAAGATTCATCCTGTGCGCTCACATTTTTCAAGGCGCAGCAACATAACCCCGCGTTTAATATATAATGGGCATTGTTGCCCCTCATGCTTGGCTTTCTCCAGTCCAATGACGCTGTAGCTCCTGAGCTAAGATCGCGGCTGTCGGCCATGCTGCGTTCTGGTCACCGAGTGCAAACTGCTAGCACTGCTGTATACGGGACCAAGTGTATACAGCTTACATCAACTCGCTGTCCGACCTACGTCATTCACTCGTGGTGTCCCGGCGATACACTCCTTTTGTGTCAAACAAGCTATGGCCAAGCGCTTCAAGGCGAGGCTCGCGCGTTTTAAAAATTAAAACGGCGGAAACGCTGGGCTCAGTGCTTTCCGTGCCGCGCTTCTCCAAGCGACATGACACTGCGCTCTAAACAATCGATAATGTCAAAAGTCCACCTTCATCCTCCCTGCTTATGCTCGATTCAGCCATGGCGAGCTTAGAGAGCAAAAGGCAACTGCACGGTGCCATGAGGGGTGCAGACTGCACCCCTCATGACAGCATTTCTCGGCGTCATGTTCTCAACATGGAGATCAACTCCTGTCTTACATCTTCTTGCCATTGCCAGCAGCAAGTGGTTTTCGCCTCTCGATCTGACCGCAATGGGTACACTGTAGATCACCAAAACCGCAGCATAGTAAACGGTTCAACATATTTGATCCGAGCCGAACTTGCCGTTTCCTTCAGTGCCCGCAGCTTGGGCAATGGTGTTCTCTGAGCCAGTCAAACGATGCAAGTCGCGCGTGGCAGCCACTCTCGCATCATCCTCGGTCGCATCCTCTGTGACGTTGCGCTGCTCCGAATAGTGGCCTCTCAAACCTGTCTTAATCTATTTCTTATATCCATATCCTATATTGATTGCACCTCCTCTCACTACATCAAGTCATTTTATCCCTCTATAATCCACTCAACTGCCGCTTGAAAAGAGCGTCATTGACACCCATGGCACATGACATCAACATGGCCAATGATCCATCCTTGCCATCCTCTCGCAGCCTCTCATCTCATTCCTGCTTCTGCCCCGTGATTCCCAATGGCTTATCAGGTTCTCGCAACATTGAGCGAAGCCGCCACGCCACTTCGTTTCACGATGCTGAACGAGCGGCTTTCTCACGTCTCGGGGCTCGTGGGGGTGCCGCTGGACCAGCTCCGCTGCGTCGCCTGCCTCTTGGCCGTCTACCCGTTGGCCATCGTCGTGCGCAAGCTGCCGTCCGTCACGGCCAAGCACTGGCTGCACATCTGTGGGGGTGTGAGCATTGCACAGTTCGTCTACGGCGCTGGATGGCTACACTCGCTGCTGTCGTCGCTGCTCACGTACGCGCTGGTGTGTGCACTGCCACCCAAGCGGGCCCCGTTCGTGGTGTTCATCGCCAATATGGCGTACGTGGCGGCACTGCACATCCACCGCATGCGGGTCAACTACATGGGCTGGAGCATGGACGCCACGGCGAGTCAGATGCTGCTGCTCATCAAGTTGACGAGCTTCGCCTTCAACTACCACGACGGCGTGGTGGCCAGTGCCACAACGGTGCAAGAGGGAGACTCAGAACACTTGAAGCGAGTCAAGCAGTCGCGGAAACAATTCGCGCTCCCTCAGATCCCGTCGCTGTTGGAGTTTCTGGGATTCGTCTACTGCTTCACGACGTTCCTGGCTGGTCCGGCGTTCGAGTACAAAGAGTACAGTGACGCGATTCATCAGACCCGGTTCGTTGATAAGAACGGTGTCCGACGGAATGTGTCGCCTGCTCGTGCTGCATTGTCCAAGCTGGTGCTGGGCCTTGGTCTCATGGGCTTGCTCGTGCGGTTCGGAGCTCTCGCGGACTTGAAGGAGATTCTGAACGATGAGAACCAGTCGATGCTCATGAAATGGGGCAGACTTTTCGTCGCGCTGTTTCTCACCCGAGCCAAGTACTACGTGGCTTGGAAACTGGCTGAAGGAGCGACGGTGCTCACAGGTACTGGATTCGAAGGCTTTGACGAGCAGAACAATCCCAAGGGCTGGGACGGAGTCAGCAACGTGGACATCATGGGGTTCGAGCTCGGCGCCAATGTTCGCGAGATTTCGCGTGCTTGGAACAAGGGCACGCAGAACTGGCTGGAGCGATATGTGTACACGCGCACGGGCAACTCGCTGCTCGCCACGTACTCCGTCTCGGCTCTTTGGCACGGATTCTACCCGGGGTACTACCTGTTCTTCCTTACAGTGCCGCTGGCGACGTCTGTGAACCGCCTGGCTCGGCGTCACGTTCGCCCGTATGTTGTGGGTAGTCCTATCAAGCCGCTCTACGACCTCGTCGGCATGATCTGCACGGCGATGGTTGTGAACTACCTGGCCGTCTCGTTCGTTGTGCTGTCGTGGGAAGAGGCTGTTGCTGGCTTCCGCTCCATGCGTTTCGGTGGCCACGTCGGCCTCGTGGTCTGCTACCTACTGCTGACCTTCGTGCCTATCAAGAAGTCCACGACGAGCAAGAAGACCGTGTAAGACTAGTGCACTACGTCTGTCAATCTACCTCATTGCTATGTATCGATGGCTATCACGACGACCCCAACCCGAGAATCGCAGCAATGACCGAAACAAAAGTATCATAACACGATGACATTCATTGGGGGATAAAGTTAGTGTCGTGTTTTATCTACCGATCTATCGTCACCGTCGATCTACCAAGCTGGTTTAGCCGGAGTACAGCACGTAGCCAGTGTCGTGGTTCTTGTACGTGTTGTCCTTTGACGCCAGGTACGTGACGCGGCATTCAGGTGGCTGCGGCGACCAAGTGCCTTGATTCGAGCAACGAATCGTTGACGGGCCCTTCATGTTCGCGCCTTTCATGCACGAGTACGTCGCGGTTGAGCCTGGAGTCGTACTTGAGTACTTCACGGAGCCTTGGTAAATTGACGCAGGTGCACCGCAGTTGTACGTCGGGACGTTTACACTACCGCGAAGGTTGCCTGCCTCAGTGGGGACGACGATCGTTGCAGCTGTCGCCACTGCGAAGGCAAAGACGCGAAGAAGCTGCATCTGAGGCGAAAGCTTGGGTCACGCCAACGGGACAAATCGATTGTGCAATGGAAGAGGTACGCGGTGGCTGCAAGATTTACTACATGTAGTTCCTACCAGCAAAGCCTACGCGTCTCAAGGTTCTGATCCACTTTAGTGCGTGGCTTTGGCTATCATCGTGTTCTGGTCCCGTCCAATATTTTTAGCGGTTGACACTGATAATGAATGCTTCGAATCAAAGTACAGTTGATTGAAAGCCAAACTGACAACTACTTCTATGTATTGCCAGGTGCTTAGTAGTTCAACAAAGGATGCAGGACTCTAAACGTCTGACGGAGTGAGCACGATGCTGTGACCAAACGGGCGCGCTTCAGAAGTGGTGGTAAGCGGTGGAAGGTTGCAGCGTCCCTGAACTCGAATGATGGCAATGGTCACGGCCACTATGCTGCCTACTGCGATGATAATGGCAATCACTGTCGCAGCTGAAACGCCGACCGCAGCAATGGAGGTGGTCAGGCCCTCCTGTGTCGAAGCCTGGAGCGTGGATTGCTTTCTCGACACTTTCGACGTAGCGCATGGGGTCACGGTGGATTGAGCAGTGACTGATGCTGTACTTGCTGGCGCAGATGTTGGCGCAGTCGTTTCCGATGCTTGCTGGTAAGTCTGTTGTTCTGCTTGCTGAGACTCTGCTTGGATAGTAGCGGCAGGTGATTCCGTCGTTGGCGTCTCCGTCGTTGGCATCTCTGTTGTTGGAGATTCAGTAGTCGCCTCCTCTGTGACGGGTACTGGTACATCTGTGCATGGTGTCTCCGTCGTTGGTACATGTATCTCTGTCGTGGTCAGCTGGGTCGTATAAACACTCTCCTCTGTTGATGCCGGCGTCAAAGTTAAGGTTGCAGTTGGAGTGGAGGTCGGTGCTTCGGTCGTATATGACGGTGTCTCTGTACTCGCACACGGAGTTGGCGTTGGCACTGGAGTTTCTTCTGTATGGATACCAACATCACTGGAGTCTGACAAAACTGACGGCGGTGCTTCAGTCGCAACGTACGACAAGGGGGGTGGCGTCGCGGTGGTTGTTGGCCATTGAATCTGAGTCTCCATTGAGGCGGGCTCAGTCGCAACACGAGGTTGCGTCACTTCAATCGTTGTTTCTGGCGTTGACGTTGAATACCAAGGCGTGCTTTCAGAACTTGGAGCCGTCGTAGTTGTAGCAATCGATGTCGGCGCGGGTACAGATGTGCAGGGTGGCTGGGTCTCATCGGGTGTATACGTCGGAGTTGCTGTCTTTACCTCGTCAGTGAAAGGTTCTGCAATCGGAGTTTCTGAAGTGGTTGGACTCGCGGTTGGCTCCTCAGAAATCGTCGGCGTCTGCTCATTTGCAGCAGGTGTGGGTGTGGGCAAAGCAGTGGGAGATAGTGTCTCTGTCGGTGAAGGCTCGGGGTATGAAGACGGCAACGACTCAGGTGTAGTCGTAGGGAGTGCTTCCTGAATGACTGGAGCCACGGTTACCTGTCCAGTTTGTGCTGGTGTTTCTGATGGAGTTGGTGACGTGGCCACATTCTCTGGAGCTTGGATTGATTCCTCCGTAGTTGTTGCTAGCACTGATTGGATTTGGGGGACGTCGCTGCTAGGAGCCGTAGTTTCTGTAGACGCAGGAGCTGTGCTGTAAACTGGGATCTCTGATGCAGTGGATGGCGTAGCTGTCGCTTGTTCTTGATTCGGGGCTAACGTTGGTATGGCAACGTTGCAGTTGGACAACTTTGTCACCGTCGTCTTGGTAAACCACTTCGGGTCACAATTTTCTTGGTTTTCAACATCGAATGGGTCCGAGTCGAAAGAAGAGCCGTCATCGCTAGAAAATTCCCATGTTGGGCAGCTACCAGGTGCTAGTGCCTCCTCCGGGGCAACATTCCAATCCTTCGGACACAGTATCGACGGAAATGTGCAGCCCCACGCATCTCTCCCCTCAAGGTGAACACACTGTGCATCCTCATTGGCGACGCAGTTCGCGCCATTGTAGCTGCTGAGATAGGGGTAGCACTCATCCAGAGCTGTGTCGCCAACTCGAGGGCATTCTACTCCGGCGGGCTGACTGCCATTGCCCGAGCACACTGCACCACGGCTTGTCGGAATCTGAAATGTAGCATCCTGGCACACGCTTACTTCAGCCATCTCAACCGCCGCGCCTTGCCAAGCCAGCTCGTTGAGAGCCAGCAACGTCAGGCCGCAACTCGCCTGCAACGCGCTCCAGTGTACCATGCTGCGTCAAACGAACGTCGAAGAGTACTCTGAATGCAGTCAGAGTAGGTAGCAAGTAAAGTAGTGGAGGGCTAAAAATCTCCACTACAGTCGGGGGGTCACTTTGAGAAATGGGACCGAGCGGCGAGAAGCTGGCAAGAAGCTGCTTGCACCACTCGCTAGTAATACACACAGCGTCGAGTTGGAAAATCCATCTAAACTGCAATGAGGAGACTAATGGCGAAGGTGAGAGTCGTTAGCGCACGAAAGGCGTTGCGTACTGGATAGAGCACTTCAACTTTGAAACAGAAACTGTATCATTTTATATTTTTGTTCAAATTTCTGCGCCAAAAGGCGCTTCAACTGTGCTTGAATTGAGCTGATTCCTCCTATTTTTAATAGCGAAACGGCGCGGCAGACAATCCGCTACTGGCTTTCTACAACGCTGCTTCGTTGACACTTTTACGCTTTAGTGTTGTGTCCCCGAATAGATGTAAAGCCTATCTCTTGGAGTATTTAAGTGCGACAGCGAGAGAAAAACTCACGCTCAGGGGCTTGACGCAAAAAACGTAGGTTTCTTGCTTGCACAAGACCTGACGAGCGGCTACCGGTAGCGATCTTTCTAGAATTTGCTGGCAGCAAGCAGGTTTGGTTTGCGTGGTGGCAACTTTTCAACCGGGATCAGCCCCTACGAAGGTATCCGTATTGTGCAGAACATGATTTTCTCGTCGATTACCATCGTCACTACGCTGTATTTATTCCGCCCATACGTAACTGAAACCCCTTCGCCTTGGGGGTCAGCCGTAGTGCTGAGTCGGATTCTCTCGAGCACGGCAACGAGATATAAAACAGTGGAAACTGCTGACGTGTTCATTGTTTGGGTCTGTTACTGCACTTACTCCATCAAATGTTTTGGCGCGACCGGATCAAGAGACTTGGAATGTGGACGTCTCTATCCGATGATTCAATTCTTGCTTCTGTTCGCTGCTTGATCACTGCTCGAATGTATTTTACACGAAACCGCCAATACTCTGCACTCGACTGAGCCGGTCCTTCCGTCGTGCGTTCTGCTCCTGTTGGTATTTCTCCACATCGCAAGACACACTCCTCTTCGGGTCGCGTCGTTTCAATCTGCGCTTTTCTCTCTGTTGAGCCCTTGTTTCTTCTTCCGAGTCAGACGATGATACCTCCTCGATCACGCGTTGGGAGCGAGACCCCGGGTTTTCACGCCGATTCCAGCCCTGCTCGTTCATTTGGCGTCGTAGCCGAAGCATTTGCTCGCGTCCAGCCGTACCGTCGGCAATCATCTCCTGCAGCATCGACTCTTCATCGTTCGAGAACGTCTGTTTTGCTGTCATATAGCCGCCACCGCCCACCTCCTCGTACTCGTACTCCGTGTCCGAGTCATCAGAGTCGGAGGTTTGATCGGCAGCACTGCTGTGTCCATTATCATGGCTAATGCTGCTGCTGCCCATCGCCTGAAACGATTCCCACTTCAACTGCACGTACTTATTAAGCGCTGGAGGGAAGCCCCACTCATCTTGGTCGCCAGGTGCACCGACGTGGAACATTTCGCCGAAGTTGTTTGGCAAGTCTGCGAAGGTTGTTTCCAACTCTTCCAGGAACCGCTGACCGTCAATGACCAGCCGGTGCTGCGCGTTCACGCGATAGCAACCCGGCGCTTTCATCACAGCTTTGTTGATGAACCGGTCGACGTAGCGCAAAATCATGATGGCGCTGTACTCGGTCAGATATTTCTCCAACTCGCGCTGTGCATTGATCGAGATAGCTTGAGCATTCAGAGCGGAGCTGACACGCGACATGCGTTCGGAGTCACTCATCTGGATGTTCTTCGCTGACTTTGCTTTCCTCTTGGTGCGCGAGGAACTCTTTTTCTCCTTGGTGCGTGAAGAGCTCTTTTCCTTGCGCCGAGATTTCTGAGATGACTTTGATTTGTCGCTGGAGAGGCTGCCTCTTCGCGAATTCCTCTTCGTCTTGTACTGGGCCAACGAAGACAAATCCACAAGCTTCACTTCGTCTGCAGACGTCGCAGAGGACGCCGACGATGGCACAGACGACGACGCAATTATCTTCTCCTTCTCCAGCTCCGATTCGTCGTGCGAAGACGGCGCCACTGAACTGAGCGTCGACGTTGAGGTAGAGGTAGCTGCGCGCGCCGTGCGTTGTTTCCATTCACCAGCATTCCCATCCGGCGTCGAGTAATGCCGCTGCTTCCGGTGCTCGTTGGCCAAGGCCGAAGTGCTGTGCTGCTTCTGCAAGAACTGATCACGCAGCGAGCTGGCTTCAGCCCGCGAGCGCTCGGACGCCGCCATCAAGTGGTTCATCTTCGCGGTCTTGGGCGTATTGTCGCTGATCCTGCGGTCGATCTGGGGCGCCGCGTCAAAGTTGTCGTTGGCAGGATCATTCTTCTGTTCCGCAGACCGAGTCATGGCGACCTGTTGCTGCTGCTGGTACTTGTGCTGCTCCTTCCGTAGCTGTTCCACCTGCTTCTCTCTGCGTTTGTGCTGCTGCATCTTCTCAGCTTCTCTGCTGCTCGACTTTTTCTTGCGTTCGTTCGGGTTGGAGCTCCTCATGGCCAAGATCTTGCTCTCTCGGATCAACCTGCTGGGAGAATTCTCACTGTCTTCACCTTCCGCGTTGCTGCCAATTCCGGACGACCCCAGCAAATCTCCAGAATGGGGCGGCACGTCCGTCTTAATCGTGACCGGCTTCAAAAAGTCCCGCAACAGGTAAAACACAGTGACACTGGCCTGCGTGCGGTCCTGCAGCGCCGCGTAGGCCGCCTGCTGGTGCGCTGGCAGCGCCTGCACGTACTGGTCGTAGCGCGCCTTCTGCGCTTTGCGGTACGTGTGCGTGAGGAAGAGCAGCTTGATGAGGAAGCGGTGGAGCTCCACGGCGCGCTCCTTCACCACGTGATCCTTCTTGCTGCCGAAGAGCCGCTTGGCCGGGAACGCCACGTCCTGCAGCTCGCGCGCGAACTCGCGCGAGCAGGCGTCGTCCAGGATGTGCGCGCGCGCGTCCTTCATGACGCGCTGCACGTCGTCGCGCAGCTTGCGGAAGTCCGAGTAGGTGCAACGCACCTCCCACTCGTCGGTGTCCTGCTGCACTTTGACGACGTACAGCACCTGGCTGCCGCCCGTGAACTCGACGTGGCCTATCGCGACCACTAGTCGACTCATGACCGGGTAATACAACAAGAGAAGGAGGGAGAGGAATAGCTGAGGAATGCGACGGAGCGCTGAGCCTTCCTTGCCTTTGGATGATGTAGTGTTGCGAAGTGGCTTGATTAGCACGTGCTTCTCTTTGTGTAGTACACAACCTTGCAGAATTTATATTATATATGTTATCGCAGGGTGATGGGGTTAAGGAGATGAGAGAAAATAGAAATCTTTGGTAACAAGACGATCAAGAAATATAAGATTTGACAAGAAGTATTGGGAGAGTCAGATCTTTGCGAACACACAGTCAACATTCAAGAACATGCTTTAGCTTGCTTGGCCATAAAGTGCTGTTGGCTGTTCTGGGAGCCCTAGTCTGCGCCACTAGCAGAAATAGGGCGGACCGACACTGCGATTTTCACTTGCCTTTCCAACTGCAACACGCAGCAGACGACCGAGCGGATCCCAAAAGCTTAGTTAGACGCTGCTAATTGTAGATCGATGAGGCAACCAAACCAACACCAAGAAAGACGACATATTACGCCATCGTTTCGTGTCTTGATGAGGAGAGAGAGAGAGAGCGTCGACGTCGCACTTGGCTGCGAGTGAGTGAGAGCAAGCGTTTCGCTGCACTGCGCCGAAAGTTAAAGGAACAAGTTCATCTGTGAGCTGGGACGTCCTTTGTAGCTACACTCTATGAAAGATTGAGTTTATCTCGAATTTTTGGGCCTCTTGCGATGTGCCATAGCGCGAAGAGATCCGCTCACCGATAGGCGCAGCTTGGATGATGACACACTCTGGACTCGCAGCCATCGTTTGGTCACGTGTGTGGTGGCGAGCGGCAGTTCCAGCGACCAAATTTGCTGAGACCTGCCCAGCTGGCAAGCGTCACGTGTTCTGCAGGCAGCGCAGATATAAACAACGTACGGAGCCATGCGTGCGCTCGTCGAAATCGCTGCGACCTGCAGCTCTGTGTGGCTGTCAAGCATGGCATAAACTTTGTAATACAAACTGAGGTCGGTGCACAATGAAGAACTCTGATCTTTTCTGGTGCGTCGCTTTAGCATGACTTTCTTTTGCGTCGTATCGGATACAACTTGTATGTACCTAGGTAGTTAGTTTGGCGCCAGTGTGCTGCTTGGTCGACGGCACCAAGTTGAAGTCCGTTGCATCAGACCCCGCCACGTACAGTATCAGATCTCCACCCATCTGAGTATCTTTTCTCAGACCTTCGTACATGTAGTACGAATTCAAATGACGCTCGAGCGGGCGCACCCGGACGTCGATCTGCCTTTGGTCGTACATCGCGTGGCCGACGACGTGTCTCCGTCCACGCGCGTGCTGGTCATCGGTGACGTACACGGCTGCTTGGACGAGCTGCAGTTGCTGCTGCAGAAGTGCAATTTCTCTCCTCCCAACGACCGTCTGGTGTTCGTGGGGGACCTGGTCAACAAAGGCCCCAAGTCGCTGGACGTCGTACGCTTCGTGCGCGACTCGGGCTCGCTCTGTGTGCGCGGCAACCACGATGATGCCGCTCTGAGCGCTTACTACAAGTGGGTGCACGCTGGACGCATCCCTGGGGCAGCCAAGTATCCGTACGTGGAGCAGTTCGAGGCCGACGACGTGGCATTCCTCGAGCAGCTGCCGTTCTCGCTGTCGCTGCCGAACCACGGCGACATCATTGTGGTGCACGCTGGCGTGGTGCTAGAGGTAGAGCTGGAGGAGCAACGATCCGTTGACATGTACAAGATGCGCTTCGTGCAGCGTGAGAAGGCGGAGGAGGAGGATTCCAAGTGGATAGCGCTCGAGAAGAAGAAATTCAGGAGAGAGGGCGGTGGAGAGCCTGAGATGTGGGCCAAGGTGTGGAACGGACCCAGACACGTGTACTTTGGACATGCAGCAAGTGCTGGGCTGCAGGTGAGAGGAGCTGGTTGTTATGGGGGTGGAGGTGATGGTACTGACATTGTGGTGTTTGTTTGTAGCAAGAGCGTTTTGCAACGGGCTTGGACACGGGCTGCTGCTATGGACGGAAGCTCACGGCGTGCATCATTCCGGTGAGATGGTTGATAAACAATGTTGCTTGCTGGATGGGTCACTGACGTTGTGATGTGGTGGGTTGGCTGATGGCAGTCAAACGAGTTGGTGCACGTGGATGCGAAGGAGCAATACGAAGCGCCGAGTGGCGACAAGAACTAGCTGCCGTGTGAAGGTAGCCAGATATAGGAAGCTCTGCTGATATGCACGACAACAAGCACGTATTGCAGTTTTCAAGGTATTTTACTCTTTACCACGTCAATGCCACGAAGACGATGTAGCTCAAAACGACACGTACGCGATATGCATGAGAACAGCTTCCACTGTTCACGCTTCATGCCGCTGCCGCGTCGTACCGAACGACTCCTTGTTCCGAAAACTCAAACTGCCCAACATACAGCGTCGTCACCGCAACTTGCATGCTCTCCTGAGCAAAGACCATTCTTTCCCTCTGAGCTACGTCGCGGATTGCACTAAGAACGCGCATTAAATCATCAAAAGTTGGGGCGCTGTACATGACACGATTGCCAAAGCAGACCACACCACCCAGCTCAGGAACAGTGCCAACAGCAGATTCGAATCGGCGGAACTGTCGAGAGGTGATGTTATGGGTGCTCGTAAACTCCATGTACATCGACCGTCCAACGATCTTGTCGAGTGCTGTCTGTACCTGGTAACGGTCCGTGATGTTACTCAAGTACCATTCCAAAGCGCGAAACGTGTCAACGCTTGACGTTCGACCCAAGCCCATCGCATCACGTGCTGCTGAATACGTTTGCACCAGCTCACGAAATACTGAAGGTTTCCGCTTGTCAAAAGGCATCTTCACCAGCCGCTTCTCCAATACGCCCAGAATCTCACGAGCCTGCGACTTCCTGTTGACGGACACGCTAAGCTGCGCTGTCCCAACCATAAATCTAGTGAAATTCAACGTCGTGTCACATAGCTTTCGCACAGAAGCTAGAGCAGGGACTGCAATGGCAGCGTGGTCAACCCGATAAAACTTCTGCATCATGTGGATCACTTTCAACGCATCGGAAGCTATGGCAATTCGAACGCGACGATCCGTGGAGTTTAGTCTGCTAGGGTGGGAAAATGCCTCAACCGACCCCTCCAGCTTTTCGATAAGTTGGCAAGCACGCTGCACGTCGTCAGCTTTGTCATCAGCAAGGATACTTGGGTCTCGTAAGCGAGCAAACATCGCCGCCGTATCCTCCAGCGACTTCTCCAGCAATGATGCCTGATCCGAATCATCGTTCGCATCGATCTCCGAACCAGCAGCTACCAACAGATCCTTCAGCAAATTTGACACTTCCGCCGAGTCGTCTTCCGTTTCTGCTGCGCTAGGGGCAGTAATGGAGGGTAAGTTTGCCATCGTTTTGCCCTTCTTGCCCTTTTTGTTCTTCTTTTTGTTGCTCCTTTTCTTCTTTGACGTCGCCGGTGATGTATTCATGTTGGAGGTTTCCAATGCTCGTCGACGCTCTTCATCACGCTGAGCAGTTACCGACTGATGAAGCCGCTCTGCACGGAGATTGCTTTGGTGGCGGAACAATGCGTCACGATTCCTCCCACTCTCGCAAGCTGCCTGGCTTCTTTCAATCTCAACAATAGATGCTGCGATTTTGCGTCTCCACTGCCGGTCGTTTGTCACGTCACACATGCGTCGCCCGTTTCCGTCTTTGATGCGAAGATCAGCACCAAACAATGCCAATATATCGTACAAGCTGCGATGTCCGTGCTTCACAGCCAGATGCGCAAGCGATTCCTTCGTGTGAAATGTAGGCGTGTTCAGATCGACCATGTTGTCTGCCTCAAGAATAATACGCACGATGTCCTTGTGCCCCGCGATTGCTGCACGGTGAACTGCCATGGTGTTTGGTAATGTCTCGAAAGGGGATGTAAGGTCTCTTTGTCGTGGCTTTCTTCGACAATGCAATGGCTGAATGATGAGAGCTCCTAGTTGAATCATCCATTCAACGAGGTCAGCGTCATGCGCTGGACCAGCTGCTGCTTGGTGAAACAGCGAACAGAGTTCATCAAGCATAGAATTTGATATGTTGTCCATATCAACGTGCTGAGGCTCGCTTGTGACATCGAACACAGCGAGGCCATGGACAGGAGATCAGGATCTCGTCTGAGTTCTAACTTCAGATTAGCCAGATCACTCTCTGACAGTGGACCGTCGCTCTGTTCGAGTATATCCATCAGATCGGAGAACAACTTGTTGCGTTCTGGACCTGTCGTCGGCCTCGCGGATGATGCTGTGCCATATTCTTGGTTGACGAAATCAGGTTTGGACGGGAATGTGAAATACTTCTGTTCGCACACTATCGGAGGCGTCGCGAACTTGGCTTTGATCACAGCAGCAGCCTTTCTACACATTATTTGGACACCCTCGCCACTCAAAGTGCCAAGCTGGACAACACGAGGGTCAGTCGGGATCGCACTCAAATCCAATAACCCATCCGGCTGCAGACAATCCAAAAGCGGCATCAAAGGCATCATCACTGCGTCCTCCAGTGCGCGGTTGACCCGGTACTGACGAGACTCGCCACGTTTTGGACGAGCAATATAGTCGTCATGATACTGTCGCTGGCCCAGCGCGTCACACATCTCAGAGAACACGTCCGTGAGGTCGTCATTGAGTTTCAGTATGTCCCGTGAGAGCACACGTGTCTGGAATAGCTCTTTCGAGCAAATATTTGCGGCCTTGTTCAGCATAGCCTTCGACGAAGAGCCCCCTAACATCGACTTGTCGTTCTCAGTGAGAAGCCGATAGATCTCGGACAAATCCTTAAAATGAAGTGCCTTCCGCACTTTGACCCGGCAGGAGGCGTCACACCACGGTACATCGCGTTGACTGAATTTGCAGTCAAGTGAGAGCTGAGCAGGTAGGCGCGAGTGTATGCACCGTGCACCGCGACAGCGCGTGACGGGGTAAAGATCATTTCATCGTAGATATCCAACACCTCGTCGAAAAACGGAATGTGTTGAAGGAATTTTTGCTCTACGAGCGCATTGGAGAGGTGACCGAATGCTCGAAACCTCGACGTCACCATCAATAGCTCACTTGCCATGTGCGAATAGTGGAAATGATACGTTAGCATCATGAAACCCGCCATCAATGGATTCGCGCGTGCCAAGTTGTGACCTCAGCTCGACAGTTTAATCTCTTCGGCACACTTCTTCAACAGGCCATGAATTTCCTTGTCGGCAGTGAGCACTGCACCCTTCGCCACCGTGGCCTCCATGTTTTTCATCAAATCTTTCGAGTGCTTGAACGTGACACTCACATTGCGAGTGAGCCCCGACTTTCCTTGGAGAGCAGCCACAGACTTCAACCAGCAAATGCACGAAAATACGATCGGCACGGTGACCTCGCGCGACGTGAAGTATTCCTCCACCGACGCCATAAAAGAGCTCGCCAGCCCTGAGTCGTCGTATCCGGTACCCGTGGCAAGTTTTGTCGCGAGGATCGTGTTATACAGCAGCGGTAACTGCTGCAGCAGGAAAACCACCATGTTAGTAGGGTCCGGGAGTACATACTGTGGTGTGCGTTCCTCTCCATAGGTCTCGCCAAAAAACCGTCCCTCAGAACCAGTTGCGTTCTCTCCTGTGTCGGGATAGCAGATGTAAAACTGGCCAGCGTACTCCCCACGCTAATGAAATCAACGATCAGCATGCCCGGGACGAACGTGTACGTCCCGTTGTTCTGGAATCTCGTCCAGAAGTCCGTGACCGTCTTGGCCCTCTTCTTCAAATAATCTTTCGGCGCGTGCTCCATCACGACAGTAACCACATCTTCCGCCGTCTTCAGCGCCGGGTACCTCAGCTGCAGTCTGGCCGTCAGCGCCCTGGCAGTGTCCATGGCCAACTTGACCACGACTGTTGCCTCCACCATCGTGCGCTGCTGCTTCTTCACTTGGTCATAGATAGAGAACACTACCTCCACCAGCTCCAGGAAGAAGTAGACCACCTCCAGTCTCAGATCTGCAGCGAACGCCTCGTTGAACAGACGCGCTCTGTCTCTCGCCGCGTCTCTCGAGGCTGCAGCCTCCGCGACAAACACTTCTTCATCAGGGAAATAGTCTTCGTCCACCTGCAACACTTCGTAGTAGTTCTCGAACTGCCTGCTCTGGGTCTCCGTGTCGGCTCCTCCTTCTTCTTCCTGCTGTGGCGTCGCCACCGTCTTGAGCGTCGCGTGCCACTCCCGCAGCTGCTCCAGAAAGTGGCGATGGACGCGGTCTCCGCCAGCAGCGAAGAACGTGGCGACGTGTTCACGCAACGTGATGACGCCTTGACAGGCGGCGAGCGCCTTGGGCAGATCTTGCAGCAGACGCGGAGTGAGCGTGGCGGGCTCCGCTGCGATCTCCTTCACGACATCACTGATGGTCGCCAGCTTCACGCTCTGGCCTGCATGACGTCCGCGACCGTGTGCAAGAAGCAGCCAGTCCAGGAAGAAGGCGGTGGCGCGCTTGTAGCGAGCGTACTTGCTCGTCGGGAACGCGGCAGTCGACATCGCTCAGACTTGCGGAATCCCAAACTCGATGAGAGCAGCGAGTTTGGGATTCCTCGATTTGTTTTTACTCTCATCGAGTTCCTCGTTTTTTTTTGCGATGTAGCCCATTTATTATGAAAGCGCTAAATCGGGGTTACGTTGCTCAAACCCCGAATTAGCACCATGGGTTCGCCCCGAATTGGCTCAAATAACTATTTTTAGCGCTGATTTTTTTTCCTTGTGGAGGCGCATTCCGAGATCTGCGCGCTTGCAGGAAACGACTATCGCCCCATGGAGCCCGTGCGGCTCGAGCGCCAGCAGCAGGTGCCCGCCGACCACCGCGTAGAGCCCTCTCTCACACCCGAGGACCAATTAGCGGCGCCGCTGGCCGCCGTGAAGCTGGCCGAGAGTGGCGACTTTCCGCGGCTTTTGGTGGCCTTGGCACTGCGCCCGCGACTGGCGAGGGCCGCTGACGCTTTCGGCATGACGGCGCTGCACTGGACCTGCAGCGAGCCGACGGCCCCGCCGCGCGTGGTTATCACAGTTGCCCGCGCGCACCCAGCAGCCGCTGCCACCCGCAACTTGGCGGGGCTATTGCCGTTGCACTTGGCAGTGAGGAAGAAACTCGCCCTGGAGGCCATTCAGGCGCTCCTCCACGTGTACCCAAAGGCTATTGGGGTGCGCACCCCAGACGGTAAGACGCCGCTCATGCTGGCCAAACAGAAACCCGTGGCGTCCAGCGCAGTGCTCGCTCTGTTGCAAGTGCTGGAAGCTCATGCGAGGACGGGGGCGCCGTCGTCGACGATCCTACCGATGTCGCAGTGGCCAGCTTCGAAGCCGGACCCGGAGGAGCAACAACAAATGCAGCAACAGAGTGAGGGGAGGAGGGAGACCAGAATGTCGGAGGGGTTTAGCACCTCGAGATCCTTAACTCAGGAAGATACCATCGCGGCGATGATGACACCACACGTACCACCTCCGAGATGGGCACTGGCATCGAGATGCAGGTTGTGTGCTGCAAAGTTTGGATACTTCAGACAGAGACACCATTGTCGCAGTTGTGGCGCGTCCGTGTGTGGACGTCACTCAAGACATCGTGTGCCGCTGAAAAACCTTGGCCTCTTTCAGCCCCAGAGAGTGTGCGCGTGTTGCTTTGACGATCTTCAGAATCAACTCAATGTGCGAGCATTGGAACGCGTGACTCGCACGGGAGGAGCGTATCCGTACATCGGCGATTCGGTCAGCAATTATTCGAACAATTCGATGAATATGCACGCTCGCTACCGACGACGGAGCAAGTCTGTATACAGTGAGCCGACGCAGCGTCAGGGGCCGATTGAGTGGCGCTATGACTACGACAACAACAGTGAAGCCAGTACGAATGGTTTCACCCCCGTCTCGGCGCCATGGAATTGGAGTACAGCAGCTTCGGAAGCTGTCGAGGCGCTGCAACCAACCATGGGCTCCATGTTCCTGTCTGTCGCACCGGTACAACAAACAGTACTCGAGCGTCAGCGTTTATTACGCGAGCGACAGGGACATTCGATGGAATCAGAGCCTATCAGGCGGAGGAGCAGACAACGGAGGTCTCGGCCGCACTCGTCGGCACTAGACATGTCGTTGCATGTGCAGCGGTTATCTGAGGTCGATTCGGGGTGCTCAAGTGATGAGCAGGAGCTGGAACAGCGAATGCAGCAATTGGTGGTTGCCAAGCGCGAGCTTGGAGAGGCTGTGCGGCGCAGCGAGGAAGAAATTGCACGATCAGAACGCGAAAAGCTTGAGCTAGACGCTGTCGTCAACAAGTACGGGGAAAGTGGGTACTCCAGTCCCCTGGAGGACGAAGATGAGGACGAGGAGGCAGAAATTGCGGCGACTCTTGCCTTTTTGAATGGTGGTAGAAGGTGCACCGCAGACCTCCTTGAAGATCTCGAGCCACCACTCGATGTGGCTGCCACGCACCACGAATTGGGTGAAACTCTATTAAGCAAAGGAGACTTCGCTGGGGCTGTTGTCGAATTACGGCGTAGCGTTGAGCTTGATGACGATAATGCAGTCGCTTGGCTCCATTTAGCAAAAGCCCTGGATGGTACAGGCGAGGATAGCGAAGCTGCTGAGGAGGCTGTTCGCCGTGCGTTGGAGTTGGAACCAGCCTCTATCGGGGCGCTGTCGCTCCTAGGTAAGCTGCTGCACTTGCGCGGAGACCATGACGACGCCATTCTAGTATTTCGGCAAGCGCTGAAGCTGCAGTGCCCAACCGGTAACCTTTGTGGCCATGCAGTGGACAATGACGCCGAGCCGCTGAGCGCGACTATGTAGACAAACAAGCAGATCAGAGGCTTGATTTCGGCGTATCATTCTACAGTATATATCACTAATATTAAGTTTAGGTCTCGACTACTGTGTCCACATCATTGCAACAAGATGGACACTATACGTGAGTGAAGTACTTTTACGTAAGACATCTTAGCAAGGCTATATCGTAGTGCTCTTTTATTAGGTAGCATGACGGATGAGTTCTGGGTGAACGCGGCACTGGCAAATGCAGCAATAAATTCAAATTCAAACTCCCATCGACGCTAGTAATTCGTACCGAATGTGGCGTTGATGAACTCGAGGCTGAGTGTCAAGTCGATCTGACTTACCCAGATTTTAGACTTCTTCGCCGATTTCTGTGGCGTTGCTGACGGTGACAGCTTCGTCAAACTAACGACAAGTTCGTTACCACAAGCAGCATCCTGGAATTGCATCTGGAGTCGTTTTGTTGTCCCACCAACAGAGCTGACAGACAAATCGATACCATCATCGTCATCCTCGTTCTGCTGTTGGGACGACGCCGCCTTTAGCTCCAAGGCGCGACTGAATCCCCACACGGGGACGCAGTCAGCATCCCAGAGCGTTACATCTACCAGGATGCAGTTGTCCATGGCGTACTTTATGGCTTCCGTCTCCAATATAAACGCTGGTTCAGTCTCAGAAGTGAGCATTCGGTCTCGGACGCCGACTGTGCCTCCGTGGACATTGTCCAGCAGTTGAACAGCCACGCTCCGTGAGTCAGTCACTGGCGTCGGAAACTCGACTTGGTAAACCTCACGCTCCCAAAAGAGTTCGTCCAGCGAGCGCAGACTTATCGCTGCTGTGTACGAGTGCAATCCGTGTGCGCGGTCTAAGTCGTCGTCGCGACGGACTTGCAAAGCACGTTGTGGAGCCGAGTACAGTAGTTCCGTCGTGTGCAAATGCAGAAAAAGCCGAGTAATTTCACGCTTTTGGGTCCACACGAGAGCAACGAGTGAGCTCGCCCGCCAGTCACCGAGAGTAAGTTCGTAGAGTGCCAACCCAACGCGACGGTCAGTTTCCGCCACAAGCCTCCAGGCCCTGCTGCTCAACGCGTTGCCGTTATCAAAGGGAAGACAGCGAGGCGAGTGGATGGTAGTGGAGGTTAGCATGACGCTTACGTCTTTCAAAGACGATAGGGTCAGTTCCTGATCTGAAGGTGTGTACTGTAGACTCAATCCGTAGTGAAATCTCCCTGCATCCGGCTTGAAGCGCCATACTGCCGTAGTTGACGTCGGTCTTCTACTCCCCGTTCCAGGCGTAGACGCTGCTATGGCGACCGTGGGGGCTGGAGGTGCCTTAGGCAGCAGTTCTTCTCCATTGACAAACAGTTTCGGTGCAATTCGCAGCATCGCGAGTAGCTTCTCTGTCGACTGTACCAGCGAATGTGGCTGTAGGCGTCGGAAGAGCTCGTCCACCTTTTTGGCAACGATCTTCGTCGAGGCGGAGGAACTTGAGACAGCAGATGGATTCGAACTCGGAATTCTGAGTGCTGCCACAGTGGAGATACGCGAAGTAGTAACTTGTTTTTCGACACTATGCTGGTTGGTACCAGCATCATCACCGCGAAGGAGACGACACACCGATCGCTGCGGGTACTTCCTCATGTTTGCTTGGTAGCTTGCGCCGACTCTTCGTAACAGCTATTATAGTGCGTTTTCCGTAGAAGTATGAATAGCCAACTTTTGTATGGACTCCTGGGCCACACTGACGAATGCAAAAATAAAGTGCCTACGTTCATCAATATTTGCAACATAAATAGGCTACTAAACCTAAGCCCTAAAAATGGCCAAATTCGCCTGCCGAAGGCAGGCGAGATCAAGCGCAGCGCTGCAAGACTAGGGTCAGCCCTTTTGGTTCAATCAAGAAAGGTTTAGCATCGACGTGCGAAGCGAAGTCTTCGCCCGGTGTGCTAAACCTTGACATTTGCTGTTCCCCTAAAGGTCGGTAGGTTTAGGGCAGGACAGTAAAGTTGCTCGCAAGTTGCTCGAACGTCCATTTTATGTTGCAAATATTGGTGACAGGAGGGGGAGCCATGCAAAAATGCCTACAAAATTTCGCGATAGGAGGCGCGTTTTAAGCATGTTTGCAAAACACGGTGTAATATAGCTTCCGTTCTACCGTGGGTTATTACTACCAATCAGAAGATACGAATTAATAAGGTTGTGTGAAAATTTGAGCATAAGGTACGGTGCCAGTTTCGTGCCCATTTCCAAAGGGCTACCCATAACTTTTTATTGGCTTATCATATCTTACAGGTAAGCACATGCCTGCAAAACTGCTTTCCTTTCTCGATTTTATCACAGATTTGCTGAAGTACCTATCTTATGAACTGCGGTTTTACGTGTTGCTCAATACTGAATGACCAGTTTCGTGCCACTTTTTCACTTTGAGTTTGTAAGTCGTGCAAATCTCATTCTGGCGATCAGGAAGGGATAGGAGAAGGCAGACAACCCTGTTAATTCTAATATTGTATCTTCAACAATGTATAATATAGGTTATTAATTAATGTAGGTCATGGATACAATTTTGTCGTTTTTATGTACAATTATCGCTAAAATAGTCCAGGAGAATTATGTAGCGCTGCCACAGTTTCGTGGTAGAGGCCTAGACGAGAGGACAGTCTTCGATTCCGCCTTGCAGGATAAACTCAACTCATCACTCAAGATGGTAACGTTCACACAGAATACTTGGGGGCCGTCAGAGAACTGTAAATACGGCAGATGACCTCCCCGCCTGCCTGGGGAGAATTTGAGGTTATTAATAACAAATCCAAATTTTTGAAATGATAGTGAGCTCAGGCATACAGAGATATCGTATCACCTTTTTTTTTATAAAGAAAACACAAATAGACGAAACCAAGCAAGAGTTGTACACTGGAAGAGTAGTTCTTTCCGACGGCACGGCCAGACTCGCCAGCGTGGACGCAGCGTTGAGATCGACGTTCGTGTACTTTGGCACTGTATATGTGATGGTAGGCGGGGTGGCTTGAAGCGCTTGGGGTGCTGGTGGTTATTTAAAAATGAATGTGATCACAAATTCGGCGGGACATATGTCCTCAACCCTATTCGGTCTAACAGGTTTTGGTGGTTACCGACTTTTAACCAATAGCTTACTTCCTCAATAATAATAGCTTGTGGATTGGCTGAAACTAAGCGGCCACGGACTGATTACAGGCACGGAACTGGCACAGTACCTTACATCGTTTTTTTTATTTCTGACGAAGCATAATCTAACAAGACACGTCACCACCACCACCGTGCTGGTGACCATACCGCGCAGGTTCGGATAGTTCAGACCGTGCTCGGACATTTCAGACAACCTTCTAAAATACATTTATTTAGTTTATGCTGTGGTACAGACCGACAAACTGCTGTTTGGGTAAAAGGGAAGGGCGGCGCATAGAGAGCGGCGACGGCCCACGGGGCCAGCTGCTGCTGCTGCAGCAGCAGCAAAATGACGACGGCAGCGGCGTCTCCGGACAGCGACGAAGCGGTAAGTGCGTTGTTGTATTCTGATGACATGCAAAGGATGAATGAGTTGCTAATAAAAATTGTGTATCACAATGTGGGTTTGCTGTTGCGAGGCTGAACCACGTGCATAGTCTTGGGAGGCGTTACGTCAGTCACAAAGCTTTCATGTAGTTGCTGCTGGTACCGTACGATGCGTTGGTTCAGCTTTCTTCTGCATGCATGCGCTTCAGAATCTTAACGATGGGTCCGAATGACTTGGATTTCTTGTACCAGGAAAGCACGGATATTAGCTTCCACTTCGCGGCCCAAGTTCAGAATCCGAGTTTTGGCTTCATCGTCGTTGCCAGCCAAGTCGTAACCACTCGGTAAGAAAATCCGCATGAATGCCACAGCTACTTTGTACTCGCGATAACATCTTCTGTCTAGATGTGTGAACGGCAAAGATCCCAAACCATTCGTACCAGACCGATGCCAGCTGATTGAGCCTTGAATGCGCTCGGATTGTTTTCTTATCACCCGGCTCAGCGCTCGAAGTCGTACCAGAAGTGCTGCCCTGTTGCACATACGTTTTCGAAGTTGGATTCTCTAAGCGCAGCATCCGTTCGCTCAGCGATTATACTTGCAGAGCCAATCTGCTGCTAAGCTGAGTTTGCTGCTCGATCAACACAGTCTGCCTGTGCATGAGATCATTTGTGCTGGAGTGCTTCGGCTCAGAGCTGGAAGGCTGTGCTTGGGGCTGGTAGGAGCAGTCTTATCGCGATGCAGGAAGGTATTGTGAATTGTTAGCGCCCACGCAGCCACTTCCCCTTCACGTATTAGCAGCTGCTCCAGCGCTTGGCGTACACGTTTGATATAGGGCGACCCCGGAGCAAACTTCAGTACGTCGGTGGCAGTGCAACACGGCAACGGCTGTGAGCACCTCAACAACGACGTCGAGCATGTTGAGAGCGTCGGCGAATCCTTGAGTGGCTGAAAAAAAAGGCCTTGAAGCATGCAAATTCGCTACAACACCACATCGTCAAAGCTTGGAGAGTAGGTAGTTGGGATTTAAGTCCCACCCAGCCAACATTTTGCCAACCATGTGATTTTTGTATGTCGTATTTACACTGCAGTCAAAAGCCTTGAACACCACCTCTGTCCAGTATCCACGAAGTACTGATGTTGCTGTCACCATTTGCGTTTTCGGCAGCGCCTCGTCGAATCGATTTTATGCTATGCGAAGACAGCCCTTTCGTCAAATATCTGCTGGCCTCCTTGATGCAAGTTGCTCCCCATTTTGTTTTTTGAAGTACGCGATTCACGTAGGCATGAATACCCGGGACTGTAACGGTTTTCTCGGCGGAGCTTCCGTTCTGGCTGGAAAGGTCCATATTGGATGGCGATTCCGCTCGAGCCTCCAGTATTTAGGACAGGAAACAGCTCCAAAAGATGGTTCTTGATATTGCCAAAGTAGCTAGCGATGGATAACAACGAACCCTTCGAGCATTCTCGAAATGTTAGGTATACTGCAAATTTGTCGAGAACGATATACAATATATCCCCAGACGTGTCAGCATCTATGGACTCACATATTTCCTTGACAGTAAAATTTTCGACCGCCGCAAAGCACTCGAACGCGTTGAGCGCTGTCTGACGCGCCCTCTGCGAGTTCCCAGGGATCAATGCCTTCGTCGACATCGATCGTCTCTGTAACGGGGTTACACGTAGAATTGATTACATCACTTGTAACCTAACAGAAGTGGCTTCTGTTAGAAGGTAGAAACCTCCTTCCTTGGTGTGAGG
>LGSN01000323.1:0-38196 GCA_001314375.1 Phytophthora podocarpi | reverse complement strand
ATTCGTCTGGACAACTCATACTGGTGCATCTCCAGGGCTCGAAGATAAACGACACCCAAAGGGATTGACACAAGGGACACACTCCACCTCGGACGGACTTCTCCGTCCGAGAGTATCCTAAGCGGACCTTCCTATAAGTGTTCCGTCTGAAATCGCTCTATACACCCTGGGTGGTTCAGGCGTTCACCCGCCTCGCCACATCAAGCTGGCGACAGCCCACAGGTCTTGTTAGCGCGCAGGAATGCGATCATCTCAAAGTGTGCGAGGAGCAAACTGCTGCGTTACGGAGTGAGAATCACCCTGCACTCCGAAAAAAGATGTTCGCACTCGTTCGACGTCGGAGGCACCAGCGTGACCAAGGGAGAGTACGCAGCACTCTCCCCTTTGTGCCTCTTCGTCCCGCCTTACTGGATGATCTGTGCTGCGTAGTCGTTATCGCGCTCCTTCCGCTTGCACCCAGCCGCGCGTGGCCGTTGTTCCGCCCGTGGGTGCTCAAAGCGTTTCAGAGCTGCAGCCTCAGCTTCCGACGGTTTCTCCCCGGTGCACACCTTAATGAGCCCATTCTCAAAAGCGGGCGAGTGCACAATTTTTGCATTTAGTTTTAGGTAATCACCCATAATAGGGTAGTCCGAAACAACCGAATCAAAAATAATGCGTACATGGCTCATACTCGTAGCCTCGGACTGCAAACGCTTGCACACGCTCTCGAACTTCTTCACGTGATCCAGCAGGCCCGCCAACTTACTGTGGTTGCTGTTTGATGGAAGAGAGCCCTCAACTGATTCCACGAGGCGAATGTGCGCACGGAGTCTCACTTAGCGCTCCAGTATCTCGTAGGTCGATGACCAGCGGGTCACGTTGCGCTTCTTGGCGCGAAGTGGAGTGAGCTGGGAAAGTTCTGCAGCGTTATTGGGCTGGCGTAACTGCAACATCAGGTTGTAACCTGATGTAACAGAGCCTCGAGTTCAGTTAAGAAATTTTTAACTGCCAGGTTAAATCGATGCGACGCACAGCCGACCAATGGGATGCCGAGCTTGGTACCAACGCACCGGTTTGTGCTGCAGTTATCTGCCACCAAGAAATGTATCATGCCAACGGTCTTGTTAAAAACCGCCAACACGTTTCACAACAGGCCGATGTGAGCATCCGCGCCTTGGCTCCCCTCATCCAGCGGAGAAAACGCAAGCAGCGTACGCCGAAAACGACCACCACCTACGTAGAGCGCGTAGAGTCCGACAAAATGCATGGTTCCATGGGTCCAACCGTCATACATCACGCCGAACACGCCTCCCATCTCCTCCTCGATTACGACCCCCAGCTTCGCCACCACCGTAATCATGTCCGCCTTGAGCACCTTGGCGTTGGTTGGACGCCATTTGGACATGGCTCTCGTTCTCTCGTCGTCGACCTCGCTCAGCGGCATGCTCCGTTCAACAACCCACCGCAACCGCTGGTAGCGATGATATGTTTCCTCAGAAATGAACCCAAAATCTTGGAGAGGGCGCTCGGGGCCGCGGTGGCGAGCGTCGTACAGCGCACAAAAAGTCCTCGTGGTGGCTTTCCAGGTGCGAGATGAGATTGGAGTAGCCCGTGCTGGGTAGCTGCTTGCGGTCCGCACCGCAAACTTTGCACCGATGAAGCGCTTCGTCTTGGGACTCGAAGAAAAAAGCGCAGAGGTCCCTGTTTGCCGCCATGGTCGTAAATTGGAAAGTCAGTTGCTGTCTGCGTTCCTACTAGCGTCCGCTAAGTCGCCGCAGAGCTCGCTGAGCCATCCACCATAGCTAGATCTTGAACTATACCGTCGAACCGCCGTTACAGACCGCAAATTGGGCGAACCGGTTGGTGAACCGGAACTGCCTGGACCGGATTGGCTTCTGGACCACAATTTATTATTATACTTGTTTGTAGGATGAGCAATAATATTGTGAAAACCGGTCAGAATGTCCATTGCCAATCGCCCACAATTCGGGGATTTGAACTGGACATCCCCAANGTAGCTCGACGGCTCGTAGATTCCGTGGTCCTTCACAGCATACACAAACAGCTGATAGCTCAGCGGCCCATCAGCCTTTCGGCGTCGTTGGAGATTAGCTCGAGCTTGGTCTAACTTATTGCGCCAGTTATCTTCGGTTGATGCCACGGTGTCCTTTTGTGCTGCTCCCCGACTTGTTTTAGCGTACACATTCTTATCTGGCCGGAGTGTTCGAGCTTCGTAGGCTGCCAAAGCAGGCTCAACCAGCTCNTTTCAATTCGGAGTTTAATCGAGGGTAGTAATCTTTGAATAGCACTTCGATTAAAATTAATAAGAGTATACAACTCTAAATAAGACTCTTAACGGCTGATTTAGCATTGGGTTAGACATTCCGACCGGTTTTCACAATACATATTATAATATAAAAATACAATAATTGCAATTCTGCAATCATTTTTTTCGAGGTCTGAGTGGGAGGTGTCATTAGGAACAACACCAATTGGTACCAGATTTCTTCACGCACTCACAACGACAACTAAGACAACGTCGGGGAGTATCAAAGCAAAAGAAGCTGCGCTCCGTTTGCACGGCTCCACTGCAGACAGCTTCCATACTAATTTCCTAGGAATGCCGTGCTTTGCAGGTCGACAGCAGAGAGTGGTTCCCAGTTTGCGTGCCACACCAAGTGTTCGTAACGGACATATTATGGACCAATATGCCACACCAAGTGTTCGTAACGGACATATTATGGACCAATATGCCACACCAAGTGTTCGTAACGGACATATTATGGACCAATATGCCACACCAAGTGTTCGTAACGGACATATTATGGACCAATATGCCACACCAAGTGTTCGTAACGGACATATTATGGACCAATATGCCACACCAAGTGTTCGTAACGGACATATTATGGACCAATATGCCACACCAAGTGTTCGTAACGGACATATTATGGACCAATATGCCACACCAAGTGTTCGTAACGGACATATTATGGACCAATATGCCACACCAGTGTACGTACCGTATAGAACTTGTTGGTTCCGACATTGATATTCGAGTAGGGTAGGGGGTAGACACAAACCTTTAAAACATAATGTTCACCTGCTATACGTAATAACACATGGTGTACCGCATGTTTGGTACTAAATGAGCAGCTACGTTGAAACTGATGTCACCATCAGAATCAGGAGGGGAGTTTACCCCAAGAACCCTCCCAACGCGGGGGGGGGGGCAGATCCAAATAAGTCCTACAATCGGCAAGTGCAAACGCAAGTGTGCCCGTGTGCGCGCGGGGTATCAATCTTTTGTATTAGACTGTATACGGCAGCCAATGCTGGTCAACGACATCCGTTTCGACCTCACCTACGCGGATGTCTAGTAGACCTAGCGCTCCTAGTATCTCTGCTAAGTTGTCATACTTATCAACAAGCTCAGGATCTAAGGTACTATCAGCGGACACGCATGAGAACCTGTTCGCTATAGTAGTGGATAAGACACCGTTCCATGCGTCTGTCATCCACCCCATTACCTTTTTGCAGTCCAGTGGCGTTAGCTTGAAGGCACGTCCGTCCGCCGCATCCAGCTGCTCCTGCAAGGCTTCCCCCATGCACGCTGAATCCGCTGCTTGAGGGGCCTATTCAGCACATGTCCGCGGGCTGACAGACACAGGTATATCCAGCCGGGATTCACATTAGCTCAACATTAAGCTTCTTGGCGAACGCGACGGCTTCTTCTTTTTTACAGTCCAATGGGCTGAGAAGTCGTCCCACAAGAACAACACAGGCTTAGACATGTCCGCTCGGTCTCCGATCTGGTAGCGTAAAAATGCTACTGATATTGGCGTAGTCCACCAGCCGGTGCGATTGCCAAAAATTTGCACTCTAAAATGTTCTTGCAACTGCTTAGTTTCCTTCCACAGTCGCTCACCAAATCCGTCGTTAACGTGGTGATAGCCGGAAATAACATGTTAAATTGGCCTGTCTTTTTGGTGCAATGTGATTGGTCAAATCAATATGTCGTAAACGACATGTTGTCGGAATCAACAAGTTATATACGGTAACGGATATATTGCGGACCAATGCGCCACACCAAGTGTACACACGGCACCAGCACTAATGTCAACGAGGAACTGAGTTCCCTCAGAGCCTACAAGTTGGATGATGGTTTAGCTGGATAACTTCTAGCTTGCTGGCAGCAGTGTATACAAATGTATATGAACGTGCTAGTCAATTAAAGCAGTTCCGATGTTGATAAAAAAAAACTGTTGTCACCCCTTTTCGGCTATTTATGTAAAGTTCTTATTTGGACGCACTGTTAAAAGTATCTAAACCGGCCTTTTTTGTACCCATGTTGCGATTTGTACATCATTTCTAACGTAACTGATGTTAGCAATGATGTACAGTCTAATCTGCCACCGATGTATGGTCATTAACATTAGACCTTACTGAAACACAGTCATGCAAGCGTGCTGGGTTACAGCACGTCAAGTAGAAATATTTCTTAAAGGGCTGGCGCCAAGCGCGCCTCATTATTTGGCGCGAACACAAGCGAAGCGAAAGGCGACAGAAGGTCTACCTACCTACAGCCATGGCGGAGGACAAGGTGACGGTCAAGCAGGAGGTCAAGACAGAGGTCAAGACGGAGGTCAAGACGGAGAACGGGGCCTCGGCCTCAGCCCCCGCCAGCACCGCGCCTCACCTCAACGCGGCCATGTTCTTCCGGCGCCTCAACCGCCTCTACAGCTCCTGGAAGGTAAGGAGGGAGAGCGCTCTACCTTAATTTTTGTAACATAACATTTTAACATATATAACTGTTAATTGTAAATAGGATCACAAGAATGACGGCTCGTGGGGCGGCGTGGACTCGTTCTGTGTGCTCGCGGGCCGCGCACAGCAGGAGGAGTCGGGCTACCGCAAGTCGGCGGTGCTGCAGATCTACCTGCTGGGCTTCCTGGAGTTCCCGGAGACGCTGATGGTGTTTACACCGGAGAAACTTTATGTTCTCACCGGAGGCAAGAAATATACGATGTTGGAGGCGGTGGCCAAGGAGAACGCGTCCTCTGACGTGAAGCTGGAGCTACTGAAGCGCAACAAGGCCGACGGCAATCAGGCCAACTTTAAGGTGCTGACAGAGGCTGTCAAGGCCAGTGGAGCCAAGACGGGCGTGCTGACCAAGGAGAACCCGCTCGGAGAGCTCGTTGCCAGCTTCAAGAAGGCGCTGGAAGCCACGGACGTGGAGCAAGTGGAGGTCGGCAAGGGCATCGAGAGCGTGCTAACGGTCAAGGAGAGCGAGGAGCTCGAGAACATCCGCTGGGCCGGAGCACTGTCCAGTAAGGTGTTCAAACTCAAGTTCATGGAGGACATGGAGCAGATTATCGACGACGAGAAGAGTATCAGTCACGAGAAGATCTCGATGGGTATCGAGGACGTGTTTGACAACCCGTCCAAGATCAAGGTGACCATCGACCCTGTGGATATCGAGCCGTGCTACCCGCCCATTGTGCAATCCGGAGGCAAGTATGATCTGAAGCCCAGTGCACAGAGCAACAGGGACGCGATGAAGTACGATGTGATCATCTGCTCACTCGGCGCGCGGTACAAGGGATACTGCTCGAACGTCGGGCGAACGTTTTTCATTGACCCCACGAGCTCGATGGAGAAGTCGTACGAATTGCTGCGTGAGGCGCACGACTTGTGTGTGAAGGAGCTGCAGCCTGGTAAGACGGTCGGCAAGGTGGTGGAGAAGGTGCGCAAGTTCGTCCAGTCTAGGAACGCGACACTCTTCGGCAAGCTCACGAAGAATCTCGGTTTCGGTATCGGACTGGAGTTCCGCGAGTCGTGCAATCTGCTCACTACCAAGAACCAGACGGTGATCAAGGAGGGCATGGCGTTTAATGTGGCCTTTGGCTTCAACGACATCCCGATCCCGGAGTCGCAGCGCAAGAAGAAGAAACTCGACAGCTACGCGGTGTTCCTTGCCGATACTGTGGTGGTGCTGGAAAGGGAAACGAAGTACTACACGAAGGTGCCGAAGGCGTGGGGCAAAGTGCGATATGACATTGAAGACGACAACGGTGCGGAGGAAGAAAAGTCTAAGAAGAAGCCCAGCAAGGGAAAAGGCAGCTCAGTTCATGGTTCGGTGGACACGTCACTGTCTGGCACGCGCAACCAAGTGTTGCAGTCGCGTCTTCGTGACCAGCAGCGGCAACTCGAAGGCAAAGAGACGGACCAGGAGCGCCGTGATCGTCATCAGGCTGAGCTGATGCGCCGGAAGCGTGAGGAGGCCATGCGACGATTGGAGGAGCAAAACAACGACAAGTCGGATGACCCAAAGAAGGAGAAGCGCATTAAGGCTTATCCAGGTCCACAGGACTATCCGTCCGAGCTGCGCGAGCGTCAGGTGATGGTGGACATGCGCGCCGAGGCGGTTATTCTGCCTATCAATGGAGTGCCGGTGCCGTTCCACATTTCGACTATTAAGAATGTGAGCAAGTCAGAAGAAGACAAGGCTACGTACTTGCGTATCAACTTCTACGTGCCTGGTACGTCTTTAGGACGCGACGTCCTGCCGGCGATGGCGAACGCGATCACAAAGTTCCCGAACAAGATGTTCATCAAGGAGCTTGGATTCCGCTCAAGTGACGCACACAACCTGAACAACCAGTTCCGTTTGATCAAGGAGCTCCAGAAGCGTGTAAAGCAGCGTGAACAGCGAGAACAGGAAGAGTCTGACCTGGTCGTGCAAGAGGACCTGATCTTGACGCGCGACCGGCGTGTACCGCGTCTGATTGACTTGTCGGCTCGGCCGCACTTGACGGGTCGTAAGACTCACGGCACGCTGGAAGCGCACTCGAACGGTGTGCGTTTCACGACAAACAAGAATCAGAAGCTAGACATTCTGTACGCAAACATTAAGCACGCGATCTTCCAGCCTTGCGACAAGGAGCTCGTGGTGCTGATCCACTTCCACCTGAAAAACCACATCATGATCGGCAAGAAGAAACAGAAGGACGTGCAGTTCTACACAGAAGTGATTGAGGGCTCGCAGACACTTGACAACCGGCGGCGATCGATGTACGACCCCGATGAGCTGGACGAGGAGAACCGCGAGCGTGCATTGCGTGAGAAACTGAACACGACTTTCAAGGAGTTCTGTCACAAGATGGAGAGCGTGTCGGAGAGACATGGCAAGCCGATAGTGTTTGATATTCCCTATCGTGAACTTGGTTTCATGGGTACGCCGTTCAAGGAAATGGTGCTGCTGCAGCCGTCTGTGCACTGCCTCGTCAGCCTAACGGATATGCCTTTCTTCATCATTTCGCTGGACGAGGTGGAGCACGTCCACTTCGAGCGTGTCATGTTCTCGTCGAAGAACTTTGACGTCGTGTTCGTTTTCAAAAACTTCGATGTCATGCCTACGCGTATCAGTGCTGTGTCCATGGGCGAACTGGAGCGTATCAAGGAATGGCTGGACGACATTGATATTTGCTTCACCACGGGTACTGCTAACCTGAACTGGAAGAGTATCATGTCCACGATCAAGAGCGACCACCGCTTCTACCTGGACACAGATGACGACGGCGTGCCGAAGCCTGCCGGCTGGGAGTTCCTCAAGGTGCGTCACGTATTAACATTGATGCGTACGAATATTCTGTTGCTTACATTGCTGTTTGTGTTGAGTAGATGGAAGGCTCGGACGACGAAGATGACGATGAGGAGGAAGCCGGAGATAGCAACTACTCGGGCGCCTCTGACGAAGATGAGGACGAAAGCGAGTCGAGTGACTCAGACGGATCGGACTGGGAGTCCATTGTGGACGAGGACTCGTCGTCCGAGGAACAATCAGAGGTGGAGGACGCGCCGTCCTGGGACGAGCTGGAGAAGGAGGCACAGGCGTCCGACCGCATGCGCAACGAAAAGCGTGGACCCGATGACGAAGACGAAGACTACCGCCGTTCGTCCAAGAAGAAGAAATCGCGTCGCCACTAAGCGCTGACAGCAGAACGGCACGACACTCGTGGCCTTACACGTGAGAAATGCACTACCTCTTGTGAACGCTGTTGCCTTCAACTTCCAAAATTAATTTCCTCACTTCATTATCATCCTCTAAAATAGTTTGTGTGGTCCACACAACCCCTTTCAAATCCGTTCGATTCAAATCCCTAGCGGCAGAGCTTATAAACCAGATAGTTCGTTGTCTTCGTGTGTCCCGCCCGCCATGCAGCTGCAGACGCTGGCGTACGCCATCTCGGGCGCCTTCACGCTGCTATCCATCGTCCTGTCCGGGTGGCTGATCTGGACGCATCTGCTGTACAACCCGTCGGCAGGCATCCGTAAGCACGTGATCCGCATCCTGCTCATGGTCCCCATCTACGCGCTCACGTCGTACATGGCGCTGGTGTTCAACGAGTCCAAGCTGCTGTTCGAGACGGTGCGGGACCTGTACGAGGCCTTCGCGCTCTACTCCTTCCACTGCTTCCTGGTAGAGTACCTGGGCGGCCAGTCGGTGCTGGCCAGCACCATGCGCTCCAAGCCGCAGATGACGCACGTGTTCCCCTTCTGCTGCGTGCAGCCCTGGTCCATGGGCGGCAAGTTCCTGCGCCAAACGACCATCGGCATCTTGCAGTACATCCCCATCAAGCTATTAATGAGTATCGTCATGCTCATCACGAGCCTGGCCGGGGTCTACGGAGAAGGGGAGCTCATGAACCCGCTCGTGAGCTACGGCTACGTGTGTCTCATCCTCAGTCTCTCGCAGACGTGGGCTCTCTATTGTCTGCTCATTTTCTTCCATGGAGCTCACGAGGAGCTGCAGCCCATGCGGCCGTGGCCCAAATTCCTAGCTATTAAAGCTATCATCTTCTTCACGTACTGGCAGTCGATCATGATCAGCATGTTGGTGAGTGTGGGCGTGATCTCGGAGAAGTGGCATATCGGCTGTCCGGACTGTTGGGACGCGCAGAAAATCGCCTCAGCGCTGAACGACTTTGTCATCTGCGTCGAGATGCTTGGCTTCGCCATCGCGCACCACTACGCCTTCGCCATTGAAGACTTTCTGTCGCCGTCAGGGACCGCGGGCGTTAGTGTGCCGTCTTCGAACGTCAAGGCACCGCTGCTGGCCAACTTTATGGACGCGATCAATGTCACGGACGTGTCCACAGACCTCAAGAACTCGCGGAATGAAATTTTGACCAAGAAACAGGCGCTGGCCGCCAAGTTCGAGCGTTTCAACTCCTCGTCACCTGGCGGCGGCATGTTTTGAAGCGCACTCACAAGTGTTAGCATTGCCGTGCCGGAACATATAGTGAAGGTACAGTACATAGCGCGAGAAGGGAGCGATACAATAAGCACACGCCTAATTATTACATTTGGATTTGTACGTCATGCTGTCTGTCACAGACTCTGTGGTGGTTGAGTATTGCTACAGAAGACGAAGAAAACACAGAAAACAAGCGCGTACGTACGTTATACAATCGATGACACTGACCAAAAAGACATTTCTTGCGGGGCGGGTCGAGGCCCCGTCTTCTAACACCGAGAGCTTACAATCCTGTTTATGTTGCTGCGTTCGCATCTTCACAGTTCCCCTCCTTGGTATTTAACTACTACGACTCGTGTCCAACTTCAGTTCAGCTACGACTTCGTGGTGCGATTGAGATGATGGCGTGGCATTCATTGGCTGCTCAGCATCATCATGTTCCGCGTTTGTAAAAGCGCAGCACAACAGGCCGCTTGGCGGCGCGCAGTGTCGCCATAGACGAGTGGAAGGACGACCCGCTAATCTCCATAGGCCCAATCCACGTCAAGACGTCCCCCACCGACACCTTGTGCAGCATTGGCCCACCCGAGTCCATGTCCACCTTCGTCACCTTTGGTACGTCGGCATCCGAGCTAAACACAAGTCCAAGGTTGGCATTCTCTCGCCAGATGAGTTCGTACTCGCGGTCCTTCAGCAGTGGTCCGCGCGGCAGCATTTGATCCGTTTCATCCGTTCGCACTGCAGCATATGCCGCGGCCGATGCACGCCGGAAGCGCAGCACTGCTGGTTTCGGCAGGCGCGACAGGTTCTCGAGAGTCTGTTTGAACTTCGGCTGCGGCACAATGTTCATGTTGTTGGCTGCGAATAGGATATCACCAGGTGACACATGCTCGATATTCTTGAGGTTGCTCGTGCCGGTCACCCGCGCCACAACGGGAAATCTTGTCGTCGGATGCACGCGCAGCGTCAGTCCAAGAGCCGTCCCCTCAGGCCACACCACCTCGTACACGTCGTTATCTTTCTCCAATTCCTTCTCCTTGGATCTGCTAGCTTCACTGGTTGGTATTTGAGGCGCAGAACCATAACGATGGCCACTCCGTGAAAGCGGCTTCAACGGTGTATCGTTATCAATCGGATCGCTAGAAGACTTCGCCAGCGGGGACTTACGCAATCCGTGCTCCAGGTTGCGAAGTTTATTTTGTGTATCCCCGAAGCGGTGGTTCGTGTCGTTCCGATGTCCACTACTGTGGTCTGGGCTGGTAGTAGTCCGAGGAGACGGATCCTTGGTGGTGAGCATAATTGGCGCAGCGTTGTGGTGGTGCCCTGCCCTTGAACCGTGTGGTGAGACCCTTGATACATTAGATGACGAAGCGTTGGTTTGTCTAGCGTCATGCGCCGAGCGTTTAGCTTCCTGATCAGTGTGGCCTCGGTATTTACTTTGAGAAGCTTCCAGCGCAGCATGCTGCTGCGACTGCGATACGTGCTGTTGGTGTTGGTGTTGCTGCTGTGACGAGTGTACCTGCCTGTCCTGGTGCTTCCTGTGATCATTGAGTATTTTCGCGCTGGGGGTGATATTGGCGTTTTCCTTCGCGTGACTACCGAGGGCTATACTCATCTTCTTGAGCGGATTAATGAAGCTCCGTGGTGTAGGAAGTGGAACTGGTGCTGGGGGCTGCACAACCTTTGGAGGCGACACCGCGGCGGCAGGCGTCACGCTTTCACTCGCAGAAGACGATGAAGATGTAGGGGATGACGATGATGACAATGAGGTTGAGGATGTTGACGAAGATACTGACGTTGACGAAGATGCCAGTGACGAGGTCGAAGCTGTAAACTTGGACGCCGAATGTACCTCTGAAGAAGAAAAAGCTGCGATTGCGTCTTCGGGAGAGCCCTTCTTGAACCGAATGACCAGGGGACGCTTGGCTGTACGCAACTTTAGCAGAGATTCGTGGAAGGTCAGATCCTTGACGCTTTCATCATTAATCCACATGATGCGGTCTCCTGAGCTCACAAACGCTGCCACATTATTCGGCGCACCCTTAATCTTCACCTTGATGGACTTGGCGCTGCCCAAGTCGGCAACAACCATGTTGCCAGCAGCATTCGGTCGTACTGTGAAGCACAGCGGCTGCTTCTTCTCCCAGATATGGTCATATTCATCCTCGGCAGGGTCTGGACGAGCCGAAACCTTCTTGTTGCCTGGACAGAAGAACAGCGATACTGGCTTCTGCACCTTTTGCAGGAACTTAATGGCCGTGTTAAAGTTTCCGTCCGCGGTGTTGTAGCTGCCGATCTGCACCAGATAATGACCTGGCTGCACGTCCTGCACCTGTGGTGAGCGGTTCTTCCCCGTAATCCGCGTGACAAGCGGGTACGGTACGTCTTTACTTGCGATGAGACTAATCCCAAGCGGTCCGTCAATCCACTTAATCTCGTACTTGGCGTCCAACTTCACCGCCGGTTGCGGCGGGAACTTTTCATTCTCCGCCGCCGTCAGTTCGTCAAACTTGGCCGCAAGCTTCAAACCGATAATACTCTTCACCTTGGGCTGCACGGGCTTCACCACCATCGGGTCCGCCAGCAACCGCCGGAACACGAGTTTACACGGCTTAGACACCTCCTTCAAGTAGTTAATCGCGTCCAGAAAGTCCATATCACGTGTGACTCGGTCTCCAATGCGTAGCAACAAGTCCCCCACGTCCACAAGATGAATGCCGAAAATCGAGCTCTTGCCCGTGATCTTGGACACCGCCGGCATCATCCTGGACTGCGAATGGCGCAGTCTCAGTCCCAGCAATCCTCCCTCCCAGACCAACGTGCACATGTTGCCCGTGGCGTTGTTGGACACACTGGACGTGCTGCCACTCATGGAGGCCAGCAAGTCAAGCGACGAGCGTCGCAAGTGCACGAACTCTTCTTCCGGAGCGTGTTCATTGACGTCGTTGGTCTTGTCGACGTCCGCTCTGTCCTTGTCCACGCTGTGATCTGGTACGTCTAGATCTAAATCTAGATCGAGGTTGTCTAAATCGTCCAGGTCGTCCAGATCGCCTTCGTCCAGCGAGTCGCTGGCACTGCGCGCGCGCTCGCTGCCGGATGACAGCGTGTCATCATTGAGGTCGTCGTCTAGGTCCATGTCCAGAGACTCGAGGATGTCTGCGAGGCTGTCGCGGCCGCCGCTGACGCTGCCCGAGCCCATGGCGGCCGTACCCGACGCGTCGTCGTCGTCGTCCATGGTCTCCTCGCGCGCCTGCTTGGACAGCGAGCCGCGCTCGGGCGCCACGGCCCCCGACGGGATCATGATGAGGTCGTCGAGCATGTCGAACACGTTGTCGCCCAGGTCCGGCTCCACCTTGGCCAGCGACGACGTGAGCGACTGGCGCGCGCCGAGCTGCATGCTCATCTCCATCTGCATCTGCATCTGCTGCTGGATCTTGTGGTGCAGGTTAAGCTGGTGCGCCAGTAGCTCCTCGTTGCTCATGGCCGAGGAAGAAGACGCGGCGGCGGCGTCCGGGGACGCGGCGAACATTCCTCCTCTCCGCGCGCGCACTGGACGTCTATTGCTATAAGAGGGGGAAGAGCGACTGTCAGCTGTACTGTACTGTGTGTGTGTGTGTTGGTATTGTACGACGACGAAGCGAAGGTATGTACACCCGGTTTTATGACTGATAGTTTGTATGGAAGATAACCCTAATCGTGATGAAGAATGTGATTGGGTAAAAAGAAGACTTCGCGCCTCTCCCCGACGTTGGAGCGACACTCGGAAGACATTATGAGTACAGCCTTGTGCACACGTCGCAGATTTTCGGACTGCATGGTGGCTATTCTTGTTGCAGTGCATGCACAGGAAACGACGGTGCAGTAACTAACTTATGCAGAATGGAGTTTGGGTCGGACTGTGCTTTCTTATTCTATATTCTATTGCGAATGCAGAACACTGCGCTTTTGAGGGCGGTTATTGTCCAGCGGAGGCCGAGTGCTGGAGAGAGAGATCCGGCGTGTCGATCGCCGAGGCAGTCCGCTCTTTTGTTCGACAGCGGCGCCCAAACGGGACGTCCTGGAAGGCTCGCTCCGCTGTTTGCGAGTGCGGCGGAGTCGAGTCGCTCCTTTCGGTTAAGAGAGATCGACAGGCCTGCTCAAACTGGATGGGTACACGCCAAAGTGCACAGACAGATGGCGGACGGGAACGCGAGATGACAATCACCAGCGTACATGTAGCCAGAGTCGTGAAAACTTTGCGTTTGCATCGCTACAGACGTTCCGCCCCAAAAAATCCACCGCGGCATTTCGGTGGAGTTGCATGTCAGTGCGATCACCATGCCCGGTTGATAATGCAGGACTCCTGAAATTGGTGAAGACTGGAGCGGATCCTCCCACGCCAAGCACGTACGACTTGTCAGTGCCGAACAAAGCGACGACAGACTCAATTGAACGAGCAGTGCAAAGCCCACGCGAGAGTGTGTTCAATTGTGGGCAGACGAGCACAGCCGATGTACATGTACTTCGAGGCGGAACGGTTGAAGACGAGAGCATCACTTTGCGGTACTGTACCTGGCGAGCAGAGAATCTTTATCACTTGACGAAATAGTTATCCACAGCAACGCGAAGTGATCATGGATTCTTTGTCGTTTCAATACGACACGAAGATTTGACACACTATTCCTGCAGTCAGCTAGGGTTTCCTGATGTATCATTCAAGCGCGAAGGCGGTGGAAGCTGGTCAGAAACCACGTGCGCTCCTGTGTAAAAACAATGGACAGAGAGTGTGATCGGTATGAGCTGCAGTATCGATCTAGACAGGGGAGTATGGTGCTGAGAACGTTACCAAGTGGGTCCGCGCTTCCAGTGCAACGCCGACGAGTAGCACGTCAAAGAGGAAGCGCATCAGGAAGAGTGCATGGGGCAGCAGCACCATAAGCGACCAGATGTCGACTACTGCGATTGCTACAAATATAAAGTTATCCGAGTATTAATAGTGAGGAACGGAAGCTGTTGTCTACAGATAATGAGCGATCTTCGTACCGGAGATGTACACCGTCAGAAGTACATCCATTTTGAAATAGGTGGACAGGACCAAGAAGCTGTTGCTTAGCAAGGCGATGACGAGGAGCGTGGGGCGTACGGCGAGCACACGTTGAACATTTTCTATTCCGCTTGGAGATTGGTACGCGTCGACGTGATACCAGGCATCTACGGCCATACACAGTGATAAGACTGGTATTAGCAATAGTTTGTGAGGTGCCAATCTCAACCCCGTTGTGGTTGGTACCCGTGCTGGCTGGACAGAGCAACACAACTGTAAGCAGGGTGTTAACTACTGCAGCGGCAGCAATAATGAGCTGGAAGTGCAATAGAATGAACGATAGACTGATTGAGAACAATGTAACAGTTCAAGCTGCTCAAGGTGTGAGTCAGTCAGTACCTGCAGCCGACGAAGGCGAATTGCACTGGACGAATCAGTCGGCGGGTTTGTTGTCACCAAAATCTGTCAGCATAAGTCCGAGCAGGAATTACTTTGCAGCACTCCTTCAAAGTGACCGAAGCAGCGTAAGCTTACCCGCGCAAGCTTGTCGTCGTCTTGCCCGGGATAGAACGCGGAATCGGTGTTTGCAATGGAAGAGTGCTCCGTCACGGACAAACCCAATTGGGAGCGTCCGTCCGTCGTCAAAACCTGCACGGGTGCTGTATGTCGCTGTTCTCTACCATTAGTGGTCCTGGAATTCCTGTCTTGGAAGAGCAGTCTGCGGCCACTTAAATCCGGCCTGCAATGGAAAACCATTCGACCTTCAGGGTGGGTCAAACATTGAGTATTCGTCTCGACCAGGTGTGATGGCAGGGTAGCATCATTCAAGTGAACTTCATCTGCAGACTGCATCATGGTATGGTCTTCGCCTTTTAACCAAACAGCTCCGTGCCGTTGATTGATCAATGTGACCATGCGCCACAAATGAGACCAGCTTCCGCTAGGCGTTTCGCGGTGAGAAGAGCAGTTAGAGAATGGGAGAGCCCATGCTTGTTTGAGACCGTAAATAACCCGACGCACGACGTGTTCTTCATCATCCCGAGAACGGAATCAAGTAACACAACGCGAGTTAGTCCCGCTTGAAGAATCTGCATTTGTATCACGCTCCCACTACGATGCACCGGGGTCGAACCACCTCCGGTATGATCATACTACACCAGTACAGACGACATGTTTCATTCTTGTGCTGACTTGTCCCATTTGTGGCGGTGTAGAGCACTCGTCGATCGAGTCGAATCCCTTCACGCTTCCATCCGATGAGGAGGTCTTTCGCATGCGGGAGACGGAAAAGCAGCGGAAGGAAGAGGTACGTTTGAATTGATGTCTCCCTTGTAGTATTTTGATACACAGGAGCAGAGTATCATGATGATATCATATATTTTCTTACTTTACAGGAGAAGAACAGGAATTCACGACTCAAAATCTACGATAAGACCACGGCCTCGTCCAAGATCGGCAATATTCGCCGCTTCCGCTCAGATGACGCGGTGAGGCGGCGACCAAAACAGCATTCATGGACTTTATCTTCCTGTCTGACTCGTTTTTTGTTGTTGTTTCTAGCCGACTGGGTTAGATAACTACTCGGAGTCTCAGTCGCATCAAACGCGAGGTCTCGTTGCTGCAGCGACGGCTACAATTTCTAATGATCGACTCCGTGAAAAGGAAAATATGGCCGACTTTATCGCGAAGAAGCGAGAGATGTTCCTCGTGCAGATGTCGCTCGATACGAAGCGTGAAGAAATCCGAAAGCTCGAGGAGAAGGCTCAGCTGAAGGAGGAAGCGCTAAAAAAGAGTGAACTCATGCTCGAAGAAGACGCCGTACGCTTCGATACGTTCTTGAAGGAGAACGACAAGAAAGCGCACGAGGCAATCAAGCGCGCGGAGAAGGAGACGAAGGCCAAAGCAGACAAGGTGCAAGAGATAAAAAAGCTGAACCAGCAGATCCAACTCGTGCAGAGTGACATGTCCAAGTTGAGTGAGCAGCTTCAAGACTGTCTCCAGTACAAGGCCTTCCTAGACGAGCTTACGCCTCAAGAATACGAAATCGAGCAGCGCGACAAGAAACGGGCTCGACAAATGGCTCGCCTACAAAAGCGTAAGGACAAGATCCTGCGCGAATGGGAACTGCAGAAGTCCAAAGCTCTGGCTGAGATCGAAGAGCGCGAGCGTGCGGAGAAGGAACGCCCTGAGTCGAAAAACGGCAAAAAGAAACCCGACAAAGTGGTGAAAGTGAAGGAGATCATCGTGCCACCAATGCCGAACCTAGACAGCATGCCCCTTACCAGCAGTGGCGAAGAGATCTCTATGTACTTCCAGAACCCACAGCAACTACTTGACATCTTCACCGCGCTGGAAGAGAGCAACCTCTTCTTGATCCAGAACAGCCAGGAGACTGAGCAAACACTAGAGGAGCTCAAACAAAACTACCGCGAGACGAAGAAAACCATGGATCGCAAAACGCAGGCACTCAAGACCAACGTTGACGGCTTACAGCAACAGATCAGTACAGAGGAAGGTAAGGCCAGTCAATTACGATTGCGCTCCCAAGGTGGCACCGGCGAGAATGCACAGGAACGGATGCTGAAGGAGTTGCAGGACCGAGTGCTGGAAGTGTACAAACGTTGTGGCTTCGAAGCTGAGACCAACTCGTCGACGTTGTACATGCTCACGGACCTGGAGGCTCGACTGGAAGATCTACTGAGCGCAATTGAGCAGATGCCTGAGGACTATGTGGCAAAGGCTGAGAAGGAAAAGGAAAAAGAGCGTCGTGAACGGGTTCGACAGGAACGAATTGCACAGCAGCAGAAAATGTACGAAGAGCGCATGAAGAAGTCCATGGAGAGAAGTATGCAGGCACCCAAGAAGCGCAAGGGGAGACAAGTTATGTGGCGATCGCAGCCTGCTCGACACAGCAAGCACGCGGAGGATGACAACAAGGTGGACCAAGGAGATGAGGCCGATCACCACCACTTCATTTGGTAGAATGGAAAGCAGAAAATTCTGACAACGTGATCCGTAGTAATTACCGAGTTGCCACCGAGTGAAATAGTCAGCGGCAGTGGGGAACCCTCGATAGTGACACCATTGACGTGACAAAAAGCAAAGTTAAACGATGTCAATTACCCTTGTGCTCCTCATTCGATCCATCCTCAAAGTTTACACTCCTGAAGTGAGCTGCCGCTGTCTTGTTCTCGGTTGTGTTGAGGATAATAGCGAGGTTGTTGCTGTCTGCCGGTCCTTTCACAGTGACCTAATCAAGTTGCAAACGGTTAGCCGAAAACTGGTTAGTTTGGTTACGAGCAGGGATTGATTGTAAGACGAATATTGGTTCGCGGGCGGTGGGACCCGCTTGAATCGCAGTTCCGAAGTAAGTGATACTTTTGTTTGGTAATGCGTTAGTAGTAGGGCTTCTCTTGACTGTTTGACCACGCCTTTAATTAATTGTTGTTTAAAGTACAAATGAACTTGAAATGGGTCTTCATAGTACCATTAGCTTGCGCACTGTAAAGGACTTAGTGATATCTAAATTAGCGTTATGAGCCACAAAGGTTGTGAGTCGTAGAGGGCTTCAGCTTCTGCCCTGGATTGACGCCAACATACGTGGAGAGAAGGTATCAGTCGTTTCTGTACGGTTAGCTACCTTGTGCACTCCTCGTTGGGGCGAGTTTGCATTTTCAGTTGTTATTGAAAGCTATTCTACGTAGCATGTTATCGTGGTTGCTATTGTGATATTTAAAAGTACGCAAAGATTCCGGTGTGAACAAGCCGCATCAAATACTTACTCGTTGTGTCGTGTGACGCTTTCGTGACGATGACTCCATTTACTATTGATAGCCAATTGGAGTCATGGGAGAAATCTCCAGCTGCTTATGAAGAATACCGTTTAGTTGAACTCAGCGAAGCAGATTACATGACGCTACGCCGTCGCACCTAATTGCATTGCAGCATCAGTGCTACATCTGACACATACGTTTGTTTGTTAGTGAGGTTGTATTGATCTCTTCTCCACATGGCGAAATCAATTTGAATCACCGTACTCTGCGTACAGCGCAACAGGGTTGTTGTTATTCGCCTCAACAACAGAGTTGTTGCTTTAGCTGCTGCATGTGGCAGTGTTAAGCTTGCTTGTGTTGTTTGAAGGTCGACTGATTTGTAATGTTTATCGAAGGTTGTTTGATAACGAGTTTCTTGCCCACCTAGCGACAACCGTTCTTACGAACTGCGAATAGTACTATATTGTACTATTTGAATAGTACTATTATACAGACACAAAATCAGCGGTATTACATGCATTTACATTAGGGATTTGGCCAGTTTAGTAAAACGACCAGATTAGTAGATTTTTGGATTGAGAGAATCACCAGGCCCGTTTTAAATTATGATAGTTGATCGGATAAAATCTTAAATTGCCATTTACCTGTGAACTCAAATAGAGCTGTTAGACCTGTTCAGCCCGTCATTATTATCTGTTGATCCCGTCAATCGTACCTGTCCAGCCATTTCTAAACCTGCGATATGTCCAAGAAACGCGGACGTACTCTCCAGAAGAGCTGGATGCAGCCGTCGACCAAATTCTTGCTGGAAGACCTACCAAGACCGTCGCTCTAGAAACTGGCAGAGCGTACGCTTCGAAAATATGCGGTGGCAAATGCTAACTTAGAACATGGGAGACCTATGCGACGTAAACCGTTGCCGTTCTTGCCAGCGGAAGTGGAGCATATCCATAGCATCAGCGAGTGAGTTGTCGGCCGCCAGCAAATCGACCACCCCGTCGAACGGCAGGAAGTGAATCGCAAGGCCTGCGCGATGACTGCGCTGTTGTTCGACCGTGGTGTTGGCGACGGCTGGTACAAGAGATTCATGGAGCATCATCCGCTGTTGAGCACCCGCACATGTCCATATCTCAGCAAAGTTCGCAACATTATCGACAAGAGTGATGTACTCACGTTATTCGGCACCACGGCCAAGTTGATCATCGCAGGGGTCGCCTCAACCGATTTGATCTAGCCTACCCAATATGGTAGGATCTTAAAATTGATCCGCAGAAATTCAACAAGTCGGGATGGTAGGGGGATCCCTTTTAAGATCGGCCAAAAAGCAGTCAAAGCATATGTTTCCCGCTACACTAAGCGCTCTACTACACTGATCACGCCCATATTTGGTGCGCTCTCTTTGAGGAGCACCTACGCTTTCTCTGCTTCAGTTAATTTGTGCTCTTTAGTATTATAAAATCGCTGAAAGCCTCATCTTTGGTTTGGCACTCGTTCGATAAAATCGGAGCAGTAGTTGAAGAGATATTTGGCCTTGAAATAGTGCACTGCAAAAATTCTACTAAACTGGCCAAACCCTTTAGATAAAACACCTATACCTGGGAATTACTGCTCGCCCGGGCCTGTGTTCCGTGGGGGACGTCGCAGTTCGTTAAATATGGGCTTGTTGAAAATACTGGCCGACGGGGGTGCCGAAAAATAAATTGACGCTGCCGTTATTGCAATACAGTGCTGACCAAAACTCTAGGCGGTGCGGTTTTTCGTGAATTTATCCGCCAATCAGAGTTCTTTTGCGCTAAAACTGCACCAATGAGCTCCTATAAAAGTGGGCCTCACAACGGAGCCATTTTTTGTTGTTTTTTCTTTTTAACCGAACGAAGTTTTGGTGTCGCTCGTACCACGATCGAGCTGCAGTAGGAATCGCTTATGTCTTACACACTGGCGACGTTGTCGTTTTTGCACACTGGCTTTTGAGACGCCCGAAGTGTGGATAGCGCTGAATTATCGGTAGGTAATGAAATGAGATACATTATCGCGTAGCCAATTATGCCTCAACTTTGCTAGTCGGCGGCATAGAGTGGTGTCTGCATATGTCGAGTCTCCAGTTTCATGGGGCATATAAGATCAAGTTGGTTCCACTCATTGTTAGCCCGAAGCATCGCGATCCGATGTAGCTCAAGGTCGTGATTTACCGGGAGGGCAATCGTAATTCAGTACTGGGCTAAGTCGTAATGTGCTCCCATAGCGGCAAGCTTGGGCCACGTTTACGGCCGCTCGGCCGGCAAAAACGGCACGGACCGCCAATTAGCGATAGCAAACGGAGCAGATATGCGTTCACACGCTTCGCATCAGCAGATTGTGCTGCCCACACACAAGCACCAACCAGAATTGTTCCGAGTTCGCAAGAGCAGTAGCACGGACGCGCTGGGGGAACCTATTCTGGCCGCTTTACGTACAGCAGTATGGCGTTGAAGCTCGTTGCAATCAGTCCATTATCCATATCAAAACAGGCATCGTAATACCGCATTAAGTGCTTTATGAGACCTGGTGATCACGTGCCACGAGGTAAACATTTTTCTCTCCGCACGAGCAACCGTAGAAACACCGCTATAATCATCTCACCGTTCTGGTTCCAGTCTGCAACAGGATCGTCAAAGCGCATTTTAGTTGCAGGAAGAACGCCCACGTCACTAGAGCGCGATTCGAATGTGTTCAGCTTCGCGTCTACTGTCGCATTGGACACTGATAAATCAAAACGTTTTGGGACAGCGGACATAGATATGATCGGGCCATTTCCATCCACGCTTCTGTATTCATCACCAAAACATGCTGGACGGACCTTATTGTCCACTGCGTCAACTTGTTCGCACAGCGTAATCCCAACGTTACTCTCGATCGTCTACTCCAAAGCAAGAAGTGCTTCTTTCACCGCCGCAGAGTCCTTACTTGAACGTCATTTTCACTGAAATAGGCGTGGGGGATGCGCTAAAATCTACATCTAAGAATACATACTTTCATCTTGAAGGCGATAAAGCTCCCCAAAGTGACATTTTGCCACCTGCCACGCTTCCCTGGGACCGATGAAGGTCACGTTTGGAACGCAGTCGTCCGAAGTACATGGTTAAACTTTCACACACTCTGCATGCCCACTCGACAGGAAACATATAGTATGACCAACAAAATGTATCTCGGATGTTGTGATGGCCAGACTAAAACCTCACACAGGCGCGATTCACTTACCGCCAACGTCGTTGAGTTTTGGCAAGCCTCTGGGAATTCCATAATCGTCCCCTGAAACAATACTCAACCCAGACTTACGCGGCTCAATCACGCATTTAACACATAATTGCTTGCACATTCCGAACAAGACTTGAGTTGAAACGATATAATAACCTCCCCTGGCAAACTTCTGAGCGTACCGATAGTCGATATAGCTTCGTATTGCACCGAGGCTGTCCATTTCAGCACTCGTTAGTTGGACATGCGGATGCAATACACGCTAACTATTACTCGAGCATCGTCCTCGGCGGTATTTAGAATTTCGCAGCACAAAGCATAACCCATCGATCGTCAGAGCTTCCTGAACTTCGTACCACCTCCTCTTGGCAATGCTCTACGTCACCGGTGCAAACGACATCGTCGACCGAGTGCGTTAACCGCTCCACCTTGCCCTGATGCTAGACCCCAGCAATGTATCGCCGTTACAAATATAAGTTGCATGATCCGTAGGGCAACAGTGGAAATACAGCAATGCCAGCAGAGGATGTTTCCCGAAATTGCGGCTTAGTGTCTCCAGCAGATGGTCGCATAACTCGGTAATCATCATAGCGAGAGCAACCAGCGAATTCAAGTCGTCATCTTCCCTCTCAAAGGCAACCGGAGTATCTTTTGCTCACGAGTCGCACACCTCGCTCTGTTTTCGACAGAGTTGGATGACATGGACCCCGCGTTTCTAAACGCCACCCGGGAGCTCCTCTTCAGTGGTAGTGCGCCGCGCCGCGAAGCGATGCCCGATAAACCTAGCAAAAATTTGTTGGTTACTGCCAGTGGCAAATATCACAGCAATTTAGTGATTTCTTTTGCTGAATTCCACGTCCTGGTCTACACACTCCGTCGCTAATGATAGATAACAAAGGATGGAGCGACAATATCCCCATTCAAAGAGTATGGGGTCGAGTAAACACCGAGAAGACCCTCTGCGAACAAAACGACAATCTGCCTTTTCAGCATATAGGCCGTCACAGTAATCGGTATCACCCCAGAGTATTTTTTTTCATTGATGGTGATTGATTGTAGTGCACTAACGGTGAGCAGCTCGCAACCCAGGACGTACCCCCCCCCCCCCCCCCCCCGTCTCAAGAGGCGCACGGCTTCAACCGCGACCTTCGCTCTCAGTTCGAACATATAAACCGAGACCGAAACCTTACTATGCTGACTCCAGCGACTCCGCCCACGCCTGCACAGCATGATAAATGCAGTGTGGACGTCAATGTCAAACGTGGAAACTGAGAATTGGCTCTGCCCTTTATCACCCGGTAGGGGTGCAGCCGCCATCCCGAATCTTTTTAGGTTGTACATGAAAACACTCTCGCCAGCGCGAAAGCACATACCTTCACCGCATCTCGACGATTTTAGACCCGACCTGCTGCACCGACATCACCTGTGGCAGGCTAACATCGATATGCGGTTGTCGATTATGTACAATCCAACTCGAGAGTTCGGCGAGCAAGGTCATTTACAGGAATATTTTTTGAAGTTGATGGAGACCTGGTAATGTTTGTCCATTACCAGATTAAATCATGACCGCGCGCGGAAACGCCTCCGTCAACTTCAAACGAGCTTCCTGTGAGCGAGCCCGCTCTTACTGCAATACAAACAAACACGTCAATCCAGCCTTTTCACGCTACTCGCGTGTTAAACTTTCCACGTAATTTCCCAGATTAGGTCGCGCGAAACCCGACCGTGAAAATCCACAATATGCTGCAAGTATCCTCCTCAGGTTTACATTTTCCACCACCGTGGAAGTATTCTGCCCATCTCAGGAAACTCTTCGCTACCACGGTGTCGATCTTGCAAGGCTCACCCACGTTAGACACATCCAAAACATCCGAGTATATCGCCCTGTTAGGTCGCCATCACCCGCTGCCGCTGGAAACAGCTCCGTTACGAGCCAGAACTTCGTTGCCCCCCCCCCCCGACCCCCCCCCCCCCCCCCCCTCCCTCAAACCACGCCCAATTTGATTGACACCATCCGCACATGTGCAGGCCGATCGCCGGTCATGTAGCACCTGTGCCCTGCGCCTATTAATAAACCACGTCATAGATCCTAGCCTATATAATACATGACCACTAACACACGAGCATCTTACCCAGCACGAGTTCATAACCTCGCCCACAAACTCCTGTCCAAACCAACTCAAACGAGTGAGTTTGCTAGACGCGCTCGTAACACTCGCTGCACCAGTACACAGTGTCGACGCCGAAGGCCAGCATCGAACATGGCGGTCGTACAAGAACTCCAAGGCCGCGATTCCTACTGTGCGACTGTATATCTAAAGTAGCCGACAACGTATGCGGCCATTTAAGCCCCCACCCGGAAAAATAATGTTTCTACGTGCTTGACCAGGAAAACATTTCATGATGTGTTGAAATCCCGTAGTTAACAATGGATCCATGGTACGATTGTAGGTTATAGGGCCCTCTGGGTAGGATGAGACCAAAAAGGATTATCCACCAGGAAGCTTCATCTGTTGAGATCACATACATGCATCAAATACTAACAACTGCGAATATTCACGTCGATATTATCTTGATGGGGCATGTGATGCCAGAACAGATACTTTGAACATTTCCAGCGTTTCTCATCATTGGCCACGTCGCCCTTATTCTATTCCTTCAAAAGCTGACTTTAGTACGTACAGCTTTATCACTGCTGATTCTCATCACTATCAGGATCAAAATGAGCTGGCGTCAAATCATGAGCAGCACAAGCTTATGAAATATATAGATTTACAGTATTCTTCCATATTACAGTCTCTTATGTACGCCACCTACACCTCTCTATTATGTCGCTAAATCAACGAAGTGAAGCTCACTCTACGACATGGGTGCGTAGTTACCAGTGTTAGCCGTCACCCAAGACGTAACAGAACATGCTATTATCACTTGCTTATCGATGTGTTTTGACGCGGATAATATATAATAGCCTGACCTTCCTGGGTACCTACAGTTGAGGCGGGGATCCATTGTTCATATGAATCGACAGATTTATACTCTCTCCTTATGAGATTAATAAGGGCTGAAGCAGATCTGCTTCGTATTACTTGGCAGCGTAAAATGATTGGTGGAATACTATGGAGATATCCCATTGCGTCCAATCACTACTCCCCTAACTACTGTCGTAATTCGTAGTTAAACTCGTACGCTTGTGCTTTGTATTGGCCGGCATCCTTTTCCTGTTTGACGATTCCATATTGAAACGATACTACAAATATAAGACCCTATCAGATTCGTTATACAGCGCCCGTTATTTTCTTATGCACTTTGTTACGGGTTGCAACTCGAGTATTTATAGCACACATCAATGACTCAAATTGGTCAAGTAATCTGAAACGGACAGAGTAAGATCATTGCACTTGAGCATTGTATTAACGCAATATCCTATTCACACAGCAATCTATCAATCAAATCTTAGGGGTGACTACTATAACCTCCTAAAATCGCAGGGAAATATGAAATGGGGTGTTCATACTAGGCAAACACCTTAACTAGGATATGGAACAAACGTATCAACCCGGAGCACGAACAACCGGTCCTTTTTTGAGCGGACTTGAATCTTATGAGAGTTCATCAACTGGTTCTCGCGTTTCCGGTGCTACCATAGAGGTCCTTCACGTCGGGCCCCCAATTCTTGTCGTCTGGGCAGCCTGTCCTCGGTTCAGGCACTTTCAGCGCGTGGCGAAAGCGATTTGTGTACTTCTTGGCAAAACGAACTCTTTTTCATGTTATCTGTTTGCTTTCTTCGGTCAGCCTTCTTCTGCATTCTTCTATGCTCCTTGCACTTGCGATCTTTGGATTCACTTGGTTTCAGTATGGTGGCTGTTGACGTCGAGAGTCAGCTAGCACACACATCGCTTGATGACAACGGTCACCGGATACATTTCCTCGGATGTGTAGAGCGGAACGACCCTTCATGCCGCTGGATCTTTGGTCGCCATTCAGGTTGTTTTCGTTGTAATTGATCTTTACACAGCTTCTTGGCGGATGTGCAGCCTTGGGTGAGGTTCTCATTTAGAGTGACCTACATCCAGGGTGATTTCATCCAGACTGATAACCACCAAGAAGACTGGTACTTAGGGGCTTGGCCGCAGTTGATCAGCTTGGTTTGTGCACACGTGTGTGCGTTGGTTGGATGGATGGTTTTGGTCGGTATATGCTGCGATTTGAACTAAGTCAGGACGGGCTGTCTCCTGAGATACATTCACTGGGGCATGTGTACACCATAGATTACCCGTCGTCAGGGAACCCGGTGGTCTGGACTGGGTGCAGTTCTTGTCACCCTGAATGAGGCCTCATCCAGGATGTACACCTCCAGCCTTGCGGTCCATCCTTAGTCAAACGCCAGACGCCAAAGATGGTACGCTGTCCGAATTAAGCGTAGCTGGTAATCTTGATTGCGGCTCGCTGACTATTGACGGGTCTGCTTAGGATCTCACCGGACTTGCCTACGTTTCTGGCTGGCACGGTCACAGTGTTGAAAGCTATCATTATCGATGCGAACAAAGACATATCATCATTCCGTAAGATGACAGCAACAAATCTAACTGGCACTCTTCAAACTGCTGCTCAACCAAACATTACGTGCAGCGCAACTGACAGGGCCAAGTCGCAATGCCGCCATGAGAGATCGCTAGTGGACGCGTCTCATCCACTTTCTGTGCCGCTTTGCGCTAGTCCCGGAACACCTGCACAATATACCCTTGCATTGCTCGTTCTGCTATAGTGTCGGTACTACAAGCGCAAATGCGATGACTCAGGTCGAATGGCTACCAGAAAGTCTAACTTCCGATTCCCGTGTGGGTAGTGGTTTGGGACTGATGGGGTTCGATTGCTAGCTAAGCCTCATGTAGGAATGTCGCAGGGAGCATTGGATGTCGTAGGTGATTGCATGCTAATGTCTAATGAACACTTTCACCATAATGTACGCGAGGGGTAATTTACCAAATGTCCTAATTTTATCGCTAATCCGGTTTTTTTTGGGAATTTTAAAACTACGGGGGCATTTTACCAAATCTCGAAACTATGGGAGACATTTTACCAGATTTCTCTTGATAAATCATGATTTCCCGAATAATCTAATTTAGAATTCAATACAACAGCCTTAGAAACGGCAGCTCTACCTTGCGTATTGACAAATATAGTGATTGATCCAATGTTGTTCCTGAAAATTTTAATGAAGCAATGTTTAAATTTGCAGACGTTGCTATTGATGTAATATTTCGTTGAGAAGCAGTTTGAAGAGTTCCAGTGATCGAAGTAGCTGTCAATTAAGTCAATGTTCCAAGTGGCGTAATGTTTGGTTGAGCAGCAGTTTGAAGAGTGCCAGTTAGATTTGTTGCTGTCATTTTACGGAATGGTGATATGTCTTTGTTCGCATCGATAATGATAGCTTTCAACACTGTGACCGTGCCAGCCAGAAACGTAGGCAAGTCCGGTGAGATCCTAAGCAGACCCGTCAATAGTCAGCGAGCCATAATCAAGATTACCCGCTACGCTTAATTCGGACAGCGTTCCTACTCCGCCGAATTAGAGATACCGTTGATCCGCCGTAGCAGTACGGACGCAAATAGCGAGAACTGGGATATTCGACTGGAGAAGGACCAACGGCGCCTCCGATTCGCAACCACGCTAGCCAACTCTGTGGCGCAGCGTGTTACGCAATTCGATGGGGTCGCGTTCCCCTCTATTTCTTTACACCGCTAAACAGTTCGTGCCTCCAAATACATACCCCACAAACTGGAAATCTTCAGAAGCAATTTGTGTAGTGCAGGCGGACAATCACAACACCCACGAGGCACAACAGTCCTGCTTTCACCTCTCAAGAGAGCGGCGGGATCGGGTTCCAAGAAATTGCCACCGTTCTGAGAGCTAGAATGTGTAACGGCAAGATTTGGGTCCAGGTGTTACCCAGCAGGTATAATCCAGTTGTGCTTACAGGCATTTCCAGGTAGAATATATTTCGTTTTTATTACCGTCATTTGTTCTTTTGCCTCATAACCACTAACAGGGAGGAGGGGAGATCGTGCCACGCGGCTTCCCGCGGGCGACAACAGGAATGGCACGCACGACCCTGACGGCGCAGATCAAGGCGAAGATGACTGAGCAAGCTCGCGCAGAGGAAGAAACACGCAGGCAAAAGGCGGTCCCCGCCACACGGCCACGTACATGCTCATAGAAGGCGCAGGCGTTAGCCCGCGTTCAGTAGCCTCAGGCTCCGCAGTTTGGGCCCATGCTTCTGCTAAACCAGGGGAAGGCGAAGCCAGTGAAGATGATGGGGAGAAGACGAAGAAGCAGAAGAGGAAGGTACTGAAGAGGAAGAGGGAGAAGCCGACTCAAAGGAGGAAGAGGATGAAAAAGGGGGAGAAAATGGGGAAGTGAAGGACAATACAGAGACAGAGGACGAAGGGGGGGCGAGAGAACGAGGAACCAAATGCACAGTCGGAACGCCGGATGAGGAACCGTGGTCAAGGAAGAAGAGGACAATGTCGGACGTGGAAGAGGAGGAGCTATTTTACCTTCCTGCATTCAAGTCCCAGCATGACTCGTGAGCCGACCTTGCAACCAGCTTGCAGAAGTATATGGAGACTACGCGTCAGAAGATTGTAATCAAGGAGGTGATCAAGATCGACCGACATAATGCTGGCCTCCGCGCGCAGGTACGCTACCGAGGATGTCCAGAGATGGGGATTCCTCTCGTTCCGTACTAAATGGGCCCATTTCAACGCAAGTTCATCCGCACGCACGGCTAGGCGGAGCGTGATAGGTCGGCAGGAAAGCGAACGTCGCACGTGTTAAACATCACTGGCTGCCCTTTCCAGATACTGGCTTAAATTATACAGCGTCGTGACGGGACTTGGGGTATTGCGATGAAACGGGAAGACTACTGACACACAAAAAACATCCGTTGACCGAGGATATCTACAAGTCTTATCCAGGTATTCGCCAGGTTCCGGTGGAGTCTCCTCTTATGCCTGGAAGCGAGTTACCGGTTGACGCGCAGGCGGGAACTTCAAAGGTCTACAACTACATACGCGGCAACTCCAACCACCGAGTCACCATGGATGGCGTTCGAAACCTGTTTGGCCGGATGCGGAAGCGAGGCAAGTTGTTTGTGTGATAATACGAGTTATTGAGTATACTGATATTTATGTGTGTTGTTTGCGTAGACGTGGGGCTGTCTGATGATGATGCAGTCGCTGAGATGATCGTAGACTTCAAGCAAGAGCCGTCTATGAATGTTTCATCAGTGAACGAAAGCGCGCGTGGAGACACCGGCGTTATTTCGTTCACGAGTGGCCACATGGGCGCGATGTTGGATAGCTTTCCGGAGGTGTTACAAATGGATTGCACGCACCAGACCAACCAGTGAATTACGGCTGAGGTTGGATTTGGACAGGTTTCTGCCCGGTTCCTGCAGGTTTTGGCCAGGTATGGACTGTTTGTGTGTTTAGGTACAACTATCAGCTTCTCACAATGGTCGCGATGGATCAGTACAGACAGGGGCAGCCAGTACAATACTCTTTGATCGAGACGAATCGTGACTGGCACATGGCGAAGTGTTTAGATCACTTCAAGCGAGCGAATTAGCATTGGCGTTTTGTGCGGATGGTAATTGTCGACAAGGATATGCGCGAGGTCGAAGTCATCCACAAGAAGATTCCAGAGGCCCGTGTGCTACTCTGTCATTTTCACGGCATCAAGTGGCTGCACGAGACGATCCGAAAGTCGAGGACGTACGGCGTCTACAAAGAAGACGTTTTGACACAGATGAAACATACTATCACGAATATGACATATCCAAGGACCCAGGAGAACTATGCTATGCATCGAGATGAGTAAAAGAGTCTCGCTTGCAGAGCCGATACAGACTACCACATCGGGACGATGTATCGGATCACTATCGGAGCTCTTAAGCTCAGACACCAGGGCTGACCACGAGATCAAGGGTTCCCTCGAGCAGACGTGTGAGTGTACGATAGAGACCTCGGACCACCTTGTCTGGGAATGTGAAAAAGCGCGAGTCGCCTGGAAATATTGGGTTGACAAGTGGCTCGGTCAGCCCAGCACACCGAGCGAACGAGAGGGGCTCAAAGCGACTTTAGCCACAAAGCAGGCACCAGCGATGACATCGTCATTCCTGAAACTCGCTCAATAGTGTACTAGCAAATGGACGCCTGACCACGACGCCGCCATGTCGACACTGTGGCTTATTGGGCCACAGTAACTCCGGTTATTGTGTAGAGGCTCCGGAATCGTGGCATATTCGATGGACTCCCCACCTCAGTGAATGAAACGCCTACTATTGTCTGGGCAGCAGGGACCCACCAGGTTGAGATTATAGCCAGTAACGGGCAGGCGCGCCCGGAGACACGAATCAAGGGACACTTCTTGGAAGTATGTCACCGCATCATGGCAACAGTAGGCTCTGCAGTTGATACGGCAGAACTTGACACATGGATCATTCGGTACTGCACTGGCACGCGTCCCGATAAAGACGAATGTGGTGGATGGCTAGCATATCGCCTACGACAAGAGAGCAACTGGAGTCTCCACGCAGTAGATAGTGTCCAATTCGAGTCACTCCGCCAGCGGCAAGACAATTTTTGTCCTGCAGCAGTGCCTTGACGTCGTGATCACGACCGACGAACCGTCGAAAGTGTACCTCCGAGTGGACAGCATAAAGCAGTCATCCCACAGTCTCTGTGATCCAACGACCCCATCGATAGCACCACTACCAGAACACTGCGCGGTTTATAGGGTTTCCCGGGTGCTTGCAAAATAACGCATCCCAATGAAGGCAGCTATGAATCGAGACTGGTACCTTTCGAATGTCCTATATCTTTGTAGCATGATGGTCGTGTACATTGCTTCGTAGTTGAAGGGTCATTTAACATTAAAAGGACCTCGATAGGCTTAGATCATCGGAAATAGATCTTGAGGCTCGAGCTGGTTGTCGCAGCCCGGGATATTAGCTGCCCTAAGTAGATCGGTTTGTCCTTTTTATAGACCTCTTTTTAATAAAACGACCTCGATTTATTATAAATCGAGAAAGCGAATGAAACATCCCCCAAGGGGATGTTTCCTTCGAGGGTAGGATAAGTCGAGGGTTGTTCACCGATTTGACTTCAAGAAATTATAATTTGGCCTGTATATTACATTTGAGGGTATATTAGTTGCTGTCGGTCTACAGATGCCTGAGGACCACGACCGCGGAGACCAAGCGCGACAAGACACTGCCCGAGGAGACCAAGGTTCAGGCAAGGGAGACTGTGGTTGAGACTCACGTGCTGAAGGCAACCTCGGCAAACAAGGTCGCACTGGAGAACCACCAGCACACCGAACCTACGCCGCAGCGAAGACGCCTACTGCATGAAGCATATCTAGCATTAGTACAAACTAATCTGAAGGATATCATAGTAAAAGTTGCCCAAGTTATCCTGACTTCAAAGCTCGGGATAACTTGGGCAACTCTAGACGACAGCTCAAGTTATCCTTAGTAAGGATTCCTTACCCACATCCCCTAAGTGAAAATGACAAAAGCATTGCAAAGCACAATATGTTAATATTTTTTTAATATTAATACTTCGTACCAGAAGCACTACCAGAATAATACCGAGCGTAATTATTAATAACCGCTTCATGTTTGTGAACTTCAGGATTACTTGTAGTATGTATGTGCTGTGCTGTGCATATATATTGGCAAAACCGAATTGGTAAGTCTATTAAAAACTCGTTTTATTTAGGCTAACTCCTAATTACGACTTACTCGCTTTTGTAAAGTCGTTTTGTTTGCTCCTCAAAACTCGTAATTTGCTTATCTAAACGTGAAGTCTGTTTTAGGTGGCTAAAATGGACGGCAAATAATTACGAAGGTGCCTTAAGTATGCCAGGTGATACTTAAGCTTAACGCCGACTGGCCGCCTAGCAGGACGGCTGGCGGGTGTTTAAAATTATCTAGTGATAAGCTCGGACGGACTCACACACGTTTGCCAGGAACAGCAGCGGGAAGTCGCGATCGACTCGACTGAGGTCCAACGGCGGTAGATCTGCAATGGTGCTTCGGAAACTTTGGAGGTGGACTGAACTTACCAGCGTCTCGCCTAGGACCGGTTTCTCTTGCTGTCGCTGTGGGTACTGCTGCCACGACGGCGCCGTGGTGCTAGATCGGATTGGGCGACTTGGTATGTGGGCCGAGCGGATGATCCGGTCTTGCTCCTCTTCCAGTTGTTTAAGTTTGGCATCGAACTGTGCTGGCGTCACAGAGGGTGGATGTTCCTGAAAGTCACGACGTTCAGGACACTCGAGCCTGTTGACTGGAAGTGCGTTTGTAAGACCTGTAATTGAGTGAGCCTGTAGGTTGAACTGATCCGTACCATCACGCCCAACAACCATCACGATACGGCGGTCGTTGAGCTCACCGATGCGTCGGCGCACGGAAGACAGCTGCCTGTAGGGCCACTTGTGGATGTGGTTGCGTCTGCAGATCCGTTTCAGTGCCGCCTCGCAGATACCGAGTCGTTCTGCAGCCTGGGCACAACTCAACGCTCGCGATCGTCACTATCACAGACACGTGTAGAGTACTTAAGTAGGCAACATGCAGCGTCTCTCGTGGCGGCCTCCATCAGCACAGCCACCCAACCGACACGATAGCGCTCACCGTCTTGAGCGGCAGGTGGTAAACCGTCTGTAGCTGCTCCACGTCGAAGTGAATCCGCTGTCGACGTCTTCTGTCGCGTGTGGTGTCTTCACCCCCCGATTCACTTGCTGCTGACTCTTCTTGTTCGGCGTCGTAATTTCTGAGTTCTGCTGCGTCATGGTCGCTGTCGCTGCTGCTTCCGGCGCGACTCGAGGTAGGGTGACGCCCCCATGGAGCGCTCTGGTAAGCAGCAAGTGGAGGTGAAGCAGCACGACGAGGGGGCGATGCGGAGCTCATGCTGCTGCTGGACGGCAAGAGGCCGGAAGAGTGAATGTCGTTGAAGTCGACGTGATCCGGAGCTGGAGTGCGTTTGAGGAAGCTCAGCTGCACTTGTGGTGGTCTTAGTCGACCGATCTGTGATATTTGAGGGCTGGAGCCTAACCTCAGCCATTTACACCCTGAAGTGAGTGCTGAGCTCGTTTGGAGGAAAAGAAGAAACTCGAAGGAGTTGACGAAAAAACTGGTTTGCGGTTGTACAGCCTCAACTTTGCTTCAGATGCTATGCGTCGTCAACGATCTACGTTATCTGGACGTTGTAGTGCTCCACCTCAAAAGGAAGGGTCTTACGACGGCTTCAAGGTGTATGGCTTCGCAACGAAAACAGCGACGAGTGTAACAACGCTGCAAACTTGGAGTGCTAGTACTTTACCGGGGATACACAGTCTGTCTCGAACACGTCTCCTACACTTACATGTGCATTGGGTCGTCACCAAACTCTTCGGCCAATTATGAACACAAAAATGGCATGTTTACAGTATACCGGTAGCGTGTAAACCTGAAGTGTGTGATGATCTCGTGATTTGTTCCTGGCAGCTGTACTATTAATAGCAGTAGTACTACCGCAGTACTCGTTGATATCCGTGTCTGCAGTTTTAATAAGGAGTACTATTATGATACGGTGTAAATGTAAGATACGAGTAATTTCACGCCATTGCTGATTGCTGATTCCATAATGGTACCAACCATTAATGGCGTGAAATCACTTGAGATGGGGGCTCCGACTTCCCTCAACTTGACACCTTCATTCGTCTATTTACCGTCGTCCGACGCCTTCACCCGCGATGAATTCCTATTCTCACCCTCCCAACAGCGCGCTATTTAGCGGTGGCGCGGTTCTCCGCTACAGGGCATCAGACATCCACATCGTCACTTCTAGCGACGCAAAACCACTGAATCGTGCCACTTCAACCTGAATCAACTTGCGTTGAAGGCTCCTGAACATGCAGGCGCGTGCGAAGCAATTGAGTCGCTTGGCGTCGATAGCACAGAAGAAATGCTCGAAGAGAAATTCCGTCAACGAGAACTTCGTCGGTTAAGGCAAGTTCGATACCGTGAGAAGAAGAACAAGCTCTTGAGGAGTCTCGAACAGGACACGAGGCAATTGCTTTTCGGGATACAAGAGCTTCAACAACGCCACCAAGCTATGATCTCCGCCATTCCGGGGAAGGAGACAGCTTGGACTGTAGCAGCTCAGTATTTTCACTTATTCCGCTATGGTTATCAGCAACAGACCAGTACTACCATCGGATTAGCGACCTCAAGTACGCAATCTGATTTTATGCGAGCAACAATGGCTTTGGACGTTGTTCACGACGCAGGACGTGGTATTGAAGCTTTTCTGACGCATTGGCAGAAAATTTCATTCTGGCTCAAAGACATCGAGTATCATTTGACCTGCTTGGAGCAAGACACCGAGGACTCGCTGACTGCTACAACGACAATGAGTTTCACCATTACCGAAACTACGCTAATCAACATGTTTCCACAAATCTGCGCAGACGAAACGGGTCCAAGATCACCGCTCGCCAACAAACTGCTGAACCAACGGATAGAGATGACAGGTTCGACGCGCTTTGAATGGGATTGCGTCTTTTGTAGCGTCACAAGTGTCTTGGGGGAATCGGACATGCTGGCTCCGATGTTGCGTCTATTGGGAAATCTCAAAGATGTGTCTGCCGTCTTCGCTCAGGCCCTCGCTAGTCCCAATTTTCGTTTTGATTGAACAGTTCGACGATAGAAAGGCCGAAATTGCATGCTAGCTTTCAAATTTCATTGGTACAGTTAACTCAACTCCGACTCACGCATGAGGTATTCCTAATGGTAAATTATTATCATCGTTCCTCCCTCCTGAATTGGTACTGACGCATTGGAGATGATTTCCACCACGAGCGAGCATTAGAAAATATGAGGTTGGCCTGTGGTTTGGTAAAAAAAAAAAGTAAATAAAAAAAGTGTATATATGTAGGAGCAATCACCTCGAGCTTCACCGACGGCGCTGGGACTTTATACTAAGAAGAACGCACGCCCTACATTTTCGGTAGTCCACTTAGATCCTTCTACTAAGCCTGCTAAATATTGGAGGGCTGTCAGCTCACTAGGTTCTGGAATATAGTCACAGAAAATGTGGAGGTATTGAACGCAGAAAACAAGAAAGGAGGAGGAGTCCGAATACAAGTCTACTGTAGTAGGAAATAAAAATCAGGCCATGTATTATTTTCATCGTCTCAAATGTAAAAGTCCTGTATAAAAATTGCGAGCCGGACTTTATTTACATTAAATATTTTTATCGAGCCAGCACTCAGCGTTTCATTCTCGTCCTCGACGTAGCTAACTTCTTACTGTCCCGACCCTGATTCATCAAGTATAAGCTCATTCTCGCCATGACAAGCAGATGCAACTCCATGAGCATCTGAAAGTAGAAGTAGGAAGTTATCGACTGGATCGACTCGAAAGGCGAAGGTACTGGTATTCCAACTCGAGCTGCAGGGTTAACCTACAGAAGGAAGTTTTTTTTCTGAATCGAAAAAGGTTTTAAAAAGTATTGTCTTGAGGATAGTTTTCGACGAAATAAGTTGCACGCTTCAACTAATATGATCTCGGACGATAGTTTTAACAGTCTGGGGACAACTCGATAGTATTCGAAGTACTTAACTAGTAAATAATCGAGACGTATCGATGAAAATTCGGTTGTCAGTAGCAAGTATGAACATACTTCAGTCTCGTCACCGAGAATAATCGATGATGTTGGTATTCTTCGCGAGGAATTCATGCTCATCAGCCATTTTTCTTTCAACGTTGTGGCGTCTCGTAGATGAGCTCTGTAGTGAGCCACTTCTCAAAGCTAGCATCTCATGTACATGTTGTACGTGCATCATGAAAGTCAGGAGCCCGTAGAAAACTGGACGAACGTCTGAATAGTTACGAGGCCATTTCGCATGAGTTACATAAGCTTCCAGAACCTCTGCCGTCACTGCACTCATCTGAAGTGGGTTAAAGCGTTGTAACTCAGCACCAAGTCGAACGGGGTCCAACAAGAATCTGCACGCGGTGCTCCAGCTAGAGGCCCCGACAATCTTCCGGGGTTTCTGCCACGCGTAATCTGGGTGAAGTAGCACGCGTGTGGCCTCAACCAGAACCGCCTCAGCTACTAGATAAGCGTCGAAAGCAGAGGCACTGTCGCTCCCCTCCCCTCCTCGCCTCCGTCGTCCAGGCGTAGAGGATCAAGCTCGGTCACTTGGCAAGCTGCGTTATTTAATGATATCAATGCGTCTAGAAGGTCGTAGTCGTGCTGTCCTCCACGAGCATCCTGCTGGAGAACGTTGCCTTTATCAGCGCGATCATCGATCATCTTCGACATACGCCACGTGACACGGAAGGTCACTGCAATCTTGGTACAGCCACCAGTGGAGCTCATGCACAAACAAATTGGCACTGGTCACTGTCACACCACAGTCAGCATTGAAGAGAACGACGACCCGATCCCGTGACAGCGTTTGCAGAAAATGTTCCCGCACATGCAGACTTACGTCAGCAATTACGTAATCTTCATTTCCCTCAACAAATTGCATGAAACCAGTTTTACCGCAGTCGAATGACGCAAAGTATTGCTCGAGAAACGGTAGCAACCGCACCATCATTACCGAAAATGCTGATCCAAGAATGAGTATAATCGGTGGGGCCAGTGTTGCGCATCCGTCACAGTATCCGTGGTAAATGAGCTCCAGCGACTCGGGCAAAATGGTATTTGCATGAGCAACGAGCTTTTTGATTGCTTGTAGCCGCCGGTATTGAATCGTGGTGCAATTAGAGCAGCTCATAGCGTTTTCAAATACTGTCTCGGGTACGGGGCAGAGACCATTCTCGTAAAATTACGAACGTGCTGCTGTATATGCCAAGCACGAAAGACACCCCTCTTCACCTTCACATTCGCCGCTGTCATACCTCAAGCCCACAGCAAAACGACGTGATGCATTACCGCAACGAAGGTAGTCGGAAAGCGCGATTCGTAGAGTTTGCTGGGTTGCTACGCCTCCGAGTGAAAAGGATGGGAGCCAGCCACGTGAGATTTAGTTGTAAGTGGGCTCGAAACTCGGTCTTCTGCTGAACGATGAAGACCGTCACGAAACAGAAGACACCACTGACTTTGCACGCGTGTTTAGCGAGACGTAGTACGCGTACATAGTTTGCAAGCTTGCCAGACCACTTGGGTGAGACAGTTGCCTTCCATTTGATATGAGTTGTGTGACCAAAGTCATCAGAACCAACAACTGGTATAGTTTGCTCGAAGCGGGTCAACGATAACAAATCTGCGAAGTTCGACGACGAAAGATAAACGCCGTACGGATTCACTGTGCGCTTATGGAGGATCAACTTGTTTACCACGGGGTCATTGTGTAACGACGCCATTTCATGTACATCTTTGCCGTTCCTGCGTTTTGAAATGAGCTCCACCGTGTAATCGGTCTCATTTGTGCCATATATGTGTACGGAATACCTCAGACGATTCACAGTGCTCTCGCTCGAATATATTCGCGGTCCAACGACGCTAGCTGAGCTTGATACTGCATCATTATGCGAATAATAGGGTTTGAATTCGTCGGCCTTGTGTTTCCAGACAAAAGTTGCATGCCCAGAGGACTTCCACTGCACATCCAGATCACTGCCACGAATTAAACGTTGAGCAGCCATAGTATTCTCCGTAAGTAAAACCTCTTGTGCGTGCCAAGACCCCACCACGAACCGCACGAGCGACGGATCATCTATTCTCAGGTACACTGCCACGATAGAATAGCAGGCTGAGGTCGTGGGCCCCATCTTAATGCCCTCCTTATGAACGCATACAAGCGCTTGATCATTTTCACGCATGCGGAGTGGAGGAGGGCACGGCACTCCAGACCAAACAAATCGGAACTTTCGCCGCCTCTTTTCGTACAATACGTACAGCCACTTACAAAATGCGCCCAGTCCGGTGTTCGTGCGCCCATACCCAAGCTAATTGAACTCGCGAAGTGTCATTACCATTGTAAACGTAGCTGACGAACTGGGATCGTACGCCACGATACGAAGTCCTTCCAGGTCGTATCCACGAGCATTCCGAGGGAAAACAAAGACCAAAAACTGCTTCCCCTTCATCTTGTGCATGCACTTGAACAGGGCACGCGATTCCTCTTGATCCATTCTAGCCTTCCGAGATCTAATGCACGCCCTCCGCCTTGCTTCCTACTCTACTGCCCGAGCTAAGGTATCTTCCCATTTCATGGCCACATTTTCATCTAGTCTGCGGTCCAACTCCAGCTCCTTTTCTTTTGCAACGCGAGCCTGTAGCTCCACGCGCGCACGTTTCTGGTAAATTGACCTCTGACGTTTCTCTTCCAGCTGATGAATCCTGTCAGGACTGCTCGACTTGCGTTCTAAAAGCACTCGACAGTCGCTTTCAGTGTCCACCGCGATGTCCTCGTAGGTGGTGGAATCGCTCTGCTTCAAATCTTTCCGAGGAAGATCGACTTCGGGCTCCGGGCACTTTAAATGTATCTTCTTCTTTGTTCGAAGCCTGTAACTACACTCTTCGGTCTTTTTACGACTTCCGTCACGTCGTACTGCTTCTTCCTGTTGTTTCTTCTGTTCGTTCCTATCCACTCGCTGCTTGTCCTGTCCGAAGAACGAGTCAATCATTGAAAACCCGATAAATGAGCTGGCACGAGCAATGCACTACCTTTTCCAGCCGCAATTTACTCATTCGCCTCTTGTACCTCACCTCGTATGCTTTAGCAAGTACATGTAAGCGATGCTTACTAAGAGGCACCCCTGTGACGGTGGTTGATAGATGGCACACAAGGCCAAGTGACATCACACACGGAACATCCAGCGAACCAATTTCAATTCTCCCTGGACTCCTTAATTCCATCCTCCA